>JAHIAM010001608.1:0-35858 GCA_021605205.1 Aegilops longissima
ATTTGAGTAGAACTATGGCAATATATTAGAGGCGCCGTAAATCAGCTATATTTGGAATGAGTTAATTCATGCGATTGTGACCATGTCATTACAGCCAATTTGTACCTGAATAATCAAGCGGTTAGGAATATATGGATATTATCCTTATTTTACAGTAATCTATATACTACTACTAAATATGAGTGTGTATCAATGGCCATATTAGTTTCCTCATTTTCATGATGTAGAAACATGCACCACCTTTGTTGGTTTCATCTAACCATACATTAGGGAAGTAAATGTGCATATGGAGAACTCTATATTTGGAAGTAGTGAAATCCTGCAATGCTTACCATGTGTACATACCTATATTAAGCCCTACAACAATCAATGGCTAGAATAATATCCTCACAAATATTTTGCCCACAGAACACAGTATATAACAATGCATGGTGCATTAGTTACCTTGAAGAATTTGTTTGTGAGGACAGAACATGATTACATAACATGCATGACATGGTAGTTTCTGTGAAGAATCGATTGCGAGATAACATGAGTATAACCATGCATGGCACTTCTATATTTTCAAACCCAGTATACATTTCCTGTATTTTCCTCCCAGTTCCATGAGGGACATATCAATGTTGTTTCTTGCATTATCCTACTCATACTACGAACAATGCTGATCTTACATTAACAATGCATGTCCTTTTGATATGATGCGGTGTCCCTCGATTCTGCCCTTTGTAATTACACCACCTTTGCCAAAAACAGGAAGCACAAGCTGGTTCCTCGCTCGATCGGGCAGACGACAAAAGGCCGATGATCATTCGGACACATGAGCTGGAAAAGTTATATAGTATCAGGACGATGGTTGTTATGTCTATGAGCATGATACCAGCTTGTTGGGGCCTTTAGGATTTTTTAGTTGGAGGCGGGTAAACAGCCTTGGTTCACACTCTCTGTTTCTCGGACTCAATTATCCGATTAACCAGGAGATCACCGTTGGCAAGGACCTTGATGGCAGAGAGGCTCTGTTTGCTATGGAAAATTGTGTCTACAGGCGAGCCCTAGGAGTTAGGAGCATACTCCCCGATTGTCAACGATACAACATGCAGCCAAAGAAGGTGAGAATGACAAAGGCATCCGGATTAACTTTGATCCTTGGATGTCTCAATTCTGACGAGCGTGATGTGGTTCAAGCCTTGAGGTTGATAGGTAATTGGGCTGTTGCATCGAAAGGGTGGAATCTTGGTGTCTTGGATCCTTTGGTCATTGAAGCGGGGCTGCAAATTATGATGGTGTTGGATCATCTCTTGAATGACTTTGTTGTCTTTGCTGCTGGTTACGGATGGGTAGTTCTTTCTTTTGTTATGCATATTCCTTGTCATTTGGTCATCCTCGTCTATGTCACTCTTTCTATGTAATAGTTACTACATTTAGAATGTCATTCTAAATGCGGATCACGAGTCTGGCCTTCTGAGATGGAGTGCGTTTTGGTGGTGTAGCAAGACTTCTTATGAACTATCATGTCTTCTGTTTATGTCGATAGTAGTCACTAGTCGGTGTTTGAATGTTGTATATATCGTTGTTTGAACTGTTTATTGTCTCGAACTCTTGGTGGGCTAAATGAGGGCATCACCATTCTCCGATGTTGAGTATATCTCCTTTTTCAAGTTATATAATTTGAGCTCACTGTCTTTTCGATGATGTACACTTGTTTGGGCGGTGAGGTGTCGTTGAATATGGGCGAGTAGTGCATAATGCCAAACAGGTCAATTATGACTCTCGGGCGGGCTCTCAAAGATCCGAAAAAAAAGGCGGGCTCTCCAAAAAGAAAGAATAAGGACTCTTAGGCCGACATGTGGCGCCACCGGTGTGTTTTTCGCGCTTCGCGCCGAAACATATTAGCGGCGTGCTCGAAATTCATGCTACCTTTTCATCCCGGTCTCCGCCCTCCCCACCTCTGGAATCTCGATTCCTACTCGAGTTCCCCAAATCCCCTCCTGTACTCCCTGTACTCAAGCGCACTATCATGTCGCGGTCAGCGGATCTCGGCGGAGATCACGAGTCAAATCTGCCTTGATCGCTGCGTCTTTGTCGCTCAAGCAGTGGCATGGCGGTAACAGCGACCAGTTTGCCGGCAAAGTCTGATGGTAACCATCAGCGGCGACCGGCCTCCCGTCTCGCCGGACGACCTTGTCAAAGCTCTTGGCATTCGCACGGCATCCAAATAAGTGACTTGCTCGTCGAAGTCATCCGCCACCGGCTGATTTCTTCGTCGGGTTCGAACAACTTTATTGCGTAGTCGTGTGTTCGAATCTTCCCGGCGTTTGTTCTGCGATGGCGCGCTGGTGAGCTTTGATCGGTGGCACCCAGGATGGGGCTCGGTGCCCTCTGAGCTTGAGTTTTTAACAAAGCTTACCTTCCACGGCATGCCTCGACGTGCTTGGAACAGCGAGTCCATGAGCGAGCTTATCAGCGACCTTGGAGGTGAGCTCGTAAGTATGTTTGTTCCTCGGACAGCTGGGCTCGGCGGTTATGGCATGGATGAAGAAGCCGTCCACCATACGAAGGTGATTGGTGTTGAGATACGGTGCAGGAACGGGGTTGTACTATTAAATCGCCACCAAGGCCGCGCGGACCACGTTAGGGATGTACACGTATCAGTGTTCGTGCATGTCGAAGAAGTGGTCAATCCATCAATCGAAGTCCTGCGCGCCCGCTGGTGCGAGTCCGTCGGCGACGTCCATTACAAGTCAGCGTCGGACTTTCCCGTGTTGCTCGGAGCGATGGATGGCACAGGGCCTACTCCATCATGCGGCGGAGGCCCTTTGCTTCTTTGGGAGAAGAGGCGGGGCTGGCTGCTGGATGTGCTCTAATTTGAGGTAACAACTGAATCTTGTCGGATAGTACTAGTTAAATCCGAGCTATGGGTGCGAAGCAGCGATATGCGGTACATTTGATTGTGACCTGTTCTAATTTTGTACCTGAACTTTTTTAGAAAGGGTTGTCGTCAACAATGTGCTAGCAGAACTTATTGTGTTGTTTGTTTGTTTTCTTTGCACAACATTCAAGATATTTCCCGTCATTTATAAAGGCGATGAACCATTATATACGACTTCGTTGGTTTCAACATAGCCCTTCCGTAGCGATCCACTTTGCTTCCATCCTGATTGTGCCACCTGCGTGAAATTTTTGTATGCAAGTTCGAGTGTGCTATGATGTTCTATATGATTGTGTCAACTATATAAGTTTTCTTGAGCATCGGCAATGCATATGGCTGAAAGATGTATTCTGAGCATCGACCGATGGGTCTCTCTCTCTCTCTCTCTCTCTCTCTCTCACTCACACACACACACGCTTTGCACACAAGTGGGACCCGTTGAATTATTTATTTGCTCGTGACAGCTTTTAATTAGGTTCCTTTGTAATCTAACTTTTTCTTAAGTTATTAATTGAGCTCGGTGACTTCAAAAAGTTGTCTGAAGCCTTGTTTGGGCCTTTCAGGCGTCACTGAATGTGGGCTGAGTAACCATGTTAGGTTGTCTTGTACTACACAGGCCTTTTTTCAACATCAACAATGCAAGCGGGCGACAGTTGTACACAATATCAGGTCAACTTGTTATCCGCCCGCTAGGCTGCAAAGTTTCCTAGGAGGTATGCATTAGGCTTAACAAGAAAATGGACTTTAAGAAATAATAAATGGGATGTAATTATAATAACTGGGAAATTACTATGCACCAAACACGTAATTAGTTTGAAAAATATATTATTTTTGGAATTTGGAAATTTTAATTTCATTACTTGTTCTTGTAGCGCAATATTTCATTGGATTTTAACATGATACAACTTTATTTTGAAATTATATTTAACCTGACTAGAAATTTAGGATAAAATATTTGGATCCCATCAAAATGTAGAATTTTTTTGAATTCTGTTTTGGCGGTTGTTTGAAATTATTAATCGTTGTCCTAGCTAGAAGTTGGGTTGTACTTTTAACAAACCGTAAATGGGCTGTAGTAAATTCCATTAGAATTGAAAAATGGGTTGTACATTCTTACAAATCATAAATGGGCTATATGTTCTCTGCCAAATCCGAGCGTGGGCCTACTAAGTTGGCCAGCGTACCAAGGGCTTTGTCAACTTAGTCAATATAAGCGATTCTAGCTGCAATGATTGTACGATGTCCATCCAGCGGCCGTAGTGCTTCTTTAACCTCTGGTCTTCTTGCTCCGGCCGCCCAAAGCAGCGTCGGTCGTGTCGCGTGCTCCTGCCTCCGTGGCGGCTGTGATGCTGCGGAGGCCTCACCGCCCGTACTACTCCCACCGCTGGCAGGCCATCCTCTACTCACCACACCCCTGTTATTCTGCGCGATGGAAGCCTCACATGCCAGAACAGTGAACCCTCGTACTCCTCTCCGTGCAGGCTACCCTGCTGCGTCTTCCCGGCTCGCGTCGTCCCTTCCTAGGCCTCACCGTGGTCCATACCACCGCCACTGGTGCTCTCGGCGTGGCGTGGTCAACCTGATCAGCGACCGACTTCCATCGGAAAAGTCTTGTATGTGGAGAGGCTGGCAGTTTGGGTCGGCCGCAAGGAAGTGCCTCCTTATTACAGCGCAACATAATTATTCCTCCACGACAGCGAGGGACCCACGGACGGGCCACCTTATTTCACGAAAAAGGTTTCCCCACTGCTGGGACCCACCGGACAGACCAGCGTATGAAAAAACGTTCCCCAGCTGTCGGCTCGACCCACCGGAAGTGCCTCCTTATTCGCACAAAAAATGAATACTCCCCCTTTAGCTCGGACCCACCATGGTGGGAGGCTGACTTAATGGGCCTACTAAGTTGGTGGGGCAGGGGGGCCTTTGTCAACTTTAGTCAATATGAACAATTCTAGCTCCAATGACCGTCGATGGCCATCCAGCGGCCGTAGTGCTTCTTCAACCTCTGGTGTTCTTGCTCCGGCCGCCCAAAGCAGCGCCCGGTCGTGCCGCATGCTCCTGCCTCCGTGGCGGCTGTCTTGCCATGTGAGAGCCTCACGCCCCCTACTATTCCCTCCAGGCGGGCCAGGCGGCGGCAGACGACACATAGCCGAACGGTGAACCCTCGTACTCTTCTCGCGCGGGCTTCCACTGCCGCGTCTTCCCGGCTCCCGTCGTCCCCTTCCTAGGCCTTGCCGTCATCCACCGCCATGGTGCTCTCGTGGCGTGATCAATGTGATGGCGACCAACTTCCATCGGAAGAAATCTTTGTGCGTGGAGAGGCTGACAAGCTGGGTCCCACGGCCGCAGAGAAGTGCCTCCTTATTACGTGAAAATAATTATTCCTCCACGACAGCAGGGACCCACAAGGCCAGGCCACGGTATTTGAAAAAACGTTTCCCCACGACTTTTGGGACCCACGGAGATGCCACCGTGTATTTCAAAAAGCGTTCCCCGGCTGTCGGCTCGGACCCACCGGAAGTGCCTCCTTATTACGCACAAAAAATGAATACCCCCGCTGGCTGGGACCAACCTTGGTGGGAGGCTGACTTGTGGGCCTACTAAGTTGGTGGGGCGGAGGCCTTTGTCAACTTTAGTCAATATATGAACGATTCTAGCTCCGGTGACCGTCGATGTCCATCCAGCGGCCGTAGTGCTTCTTCAACCTCTGGTCTTCTTGCTCCGGCCGCCCAAAGCAGCGCCCGGTCGTGCCGCCTGCTCTGCCGCCCGTGGCTGTGATGCCGTCAGAGGACTCACGCCCCATACTACTTCCACCTGGCAGGCCATCCCTCTCGCTTTACACCCCTGTTGATACTGGCGGCGACTGACCTCACACCATGACCGAGCAGTGAACCCTCATACTCCTCTGGCGTGGGCATCCCTTGCCGTGTCTTCCATGGCTCTGCGTCGTCCCTTCCTAGGCCTCGCCGTCGTCCACCGCCCTGGTGCTCTCGTGGCGTGGTCAACATGGTCGAGAATGGCTTCCATCGGACGTGGACTGTCGTCTGAGAGGCTGACAGGTGGGTCCTGACGCGGCAAGGAAGTGCCTCCTTATTACAGCGCAAAATAATTATTCCTCCACCTAACGGCGGGGACCCACGGACGGGCCACCATATTTAGCGAAAAAAGCGTTTCCCCCATGCATTTGGGACCACAATTACATCTTCGCCGCAAGGATGTGCGTCCGAAAAAAGCGATTCGCCCCACGGTGCTGGGACCCCCGGCTACATCTTCGCGCGCAAGGAAGTGCACGACGGTCGGGACCCACCTGGTGAAGCATCGTGGCGTTGTCATTTGGTGTGACGTATGCGTACATATATACGGTGGATGTAGGCGTGCGATGTCGTAGTAAGTAGCGCCGCGTGTCGTAGTAGAAGCGCGCGTAGCATGTACGTGCGTCATTACAGCGGCGAGGTGCAAGAAAGAAAATCGACCCGCGTGCGTACATCGTCACGGGTCTCGGCGCCTATCGCGCATATGTACATGGCTGGGTCGAGCGGAGAAACAGCGTCGTCGTCGTGTTTATAGAGCCAACGGCTGGGTCGGAGCGGAATGCGTGGTCGTGTTCGCCGGGAGGCTTGGGCGGAACCGCGATAAAGCGAGGCTGGCGTACCGCTGGCGAAGAAGCGGCCTTGTCTTGACCGGCCACGTTGAAGCGTGGTCCTATTGATCGGGAGGGCTGGCGTGCCGCAAAAGCGGAGAAGCGGACCTCCTACGGTGAAATGAAGTCTGTTGATCGGGAGGGAGTGCGGTGTACCCGCAAAATGGAGAAGCGGACCTCCTACGGTCGGCAGAAGTCTGTTGATCGGGAGGGTGTGGCGTACCGCCAAAGCAGACGAAAGCGGACCTCCCTACGGTCAAGCAGGAGTCCTGTTCGCCGGGAGGGTGTGGCGTACCGCAAAATGGGACTCCACGGGATACTGTTCATCTCCATTGTCGACCTCCTCCATCCTCCACGGGCTACCGTCGACCTCCTCCAGCCTCCACGGGCTCTTGTTCATCCAGCCTCCATAGCGCGCTACTCCACCGGCTACTGTTCAACCACCCTTTGACGGGCACCCCTCCATCGTCTACTATTCATCCAGCCCTCCACACCACTGGGTCCTGTTCAACCACCCCTCCACCGTCTACTGTTCATCGGCCCTCCACACCACGGGGTCTGTTCATCCAAAACAGCGCCACCGCTCACTATTCATCAACCCCCCCATAGCGCTCACTATTCATCAATCGATCGGCTTGATTAGCGATGGCGAAGAATCGCTCCATCGGGTTCGATTACCACCATCAATCGATCGCTCGGGTTCGATGTAGCGTAACTGCGGTGCAATCGGTCGGGTTGATTAGAGCTCAACGCCTTGCTCGGGTTGATTAGAGCCAGCGCCTACGCACACTGCCGCGTCGTGTCTACGAGAAAGCAGCATCGCTCGGCCCTCGACCTCCACCGTAACGGCAACTCCCGAAATTTTCCTACCCTCGCTTCTACCACAGTTTTTTCCGTCATGGGCGGCCCAAAAGAATGTCATGCAGCTGCGTCTCCGGCCCGCCGGGGCGAAAAGCCCATTTTTGTCATGATTTTTTGTAATAAGTAAGAGCCCACCACATCTATGATGATACGGGTTCTGTCACAATTATCGTCATAGAAGTGTCATATGTATATGAGAAAAAAATTAATTGACCCAAAATGTCACGGATGTGTCTTTTTTTGTAGTGAATCACATATGTCGGTGCAGAAATTTAATAGTCGGCGTCGTGAAGAACATTGAGGACTGGCTCGAAGCTTTGGCGAGAGATTCCATGTCCACATGAGGAATGTGTGCATGATCGAAGACTTTGTCTTTGTTGAACAACCTTGAGGAATAGAAAGTGCTTTGGTGGCCGTCGAAATGCCTCTTCCTTATCGAGCAGAATCCACGGTGTTGTAATCCGTGAAGAACACATGCTACTTGAAGAAATCTTCAGCCTTGAACTTTTGCTTCCTTGAGAATGGATACTTTGGATTTGGTAGTGGAGTGTCGGTGAGTTGCATCACGACTTTAGGAATCGCAATCTCAGGTTCTTGGTGAGGAACTTACGGTTCCTCTTGATGGCGGTCTGCGGTTCAAGTGATCGGCAGCAGTTTCTTCAGCACTAGTGGCTGGAATTTCTTCACGTCTGAGATGAAGTGGGGTGAGTTTCTTGAGCCCATTTGAGCGGTTGGTGCGGGGGTGAGGTATTTCTTTGTAAAGGGGTGAAGAGTGGAGGGTGGGGTCTTGACTTTCCCAAAAGTCATCATTCATCAACGGCGTAGTGCACCCAATATCCGTCTTCATCTTCCATTTCTTCAGCTTGACCTCTTGATTTTGTGAGGCGGGGCATGGGCGAGGAGACAACAAGTGTTGAAGGGATAGCATCCACTTCAATTTCTTCATCAATCTGCTCTAGCGAAGCAGCAGAATGATTTTCTTCATCAGATATGCTAGGGATCACATATTCTTCACCAAAAGGAACAAGGTCCTTTGATGGCATGGTTGAGATCGGAACAACATCAATTGGATTTGCAAATGAACTTGTCGAGGCTTCATTTTCTTTGGAGTGAGGAATCTGAAGCGGTGATGCTTTCCTTTTCTTCACAGGTTGCCGCTCTGCAGCCTTGGTCTTCTTCATCTAATGCGGATGGAAGGATTGGAGTTAGTGTAAGCGCGGGAGGAAGCGGAGGAATCAGTTAATTTTCTTGAGCTGGTGATCGGTTGCCTGACTTCTTCATTTTCTTGAGCGCACCACTAGTGGATGCCACAGCAATTTCTTCGATGGCTGGAATGGGTCTTCAGCCTGGAACTAACATTTTCTTGGCGATCTGAAAGTCATCAGAGGTGTTGGCATGTTCTTCAGTTTGCTGAGCAGAAGCTTCAGCCTGAGGAATTTCCTATTGCGATGGAGCTGCAACATTGGAGGTGAATTTCTCAGTCAGTTTAACAAATCTGAATTTGGCACCTTGCCAATCAGCATAGTAGGCATTGAAGTTATTGCTGAGGGCTTTGATTTCAGACTGGATTTTGATAAGCTCATCAGTTGTCATAGAGACAACATTGGTATTCAAAAACTTTTCTTTCCTACTTGTGCCTTCTTGATCTGCTGGCCTTCTCAAATTTCCATTTTCTTGGTGATGAAATGGGTCAGCATGTGACTTTGGCTAGGAGTCAAATGGAAATCAGGCATAGGAGTATCGGATCCTTATGCGAGATCAATATAATCGAGGATCAACTTAGGATCAATAGCGATGGCACATTGGTGCCTTTGGCTCTAGCGGCCACTGACTTTTGTCTCGATGATTTGACAAGTTCATCATCATCAACCGTCTTCTTGACGGCACTTGGAAGGCGACTTGCTTCTTTTGAGGACTAGGCGATGACCTCGTCCGGCGATTGCCTTGTCTTGACGAGGATGGTCCCATTGAAGAATTTGGTGTAGGTGAGGAACTAGCTGAGACACGAGGCAATGGAGATGTCTGCCGTCCTTTGGCATGTGGCAAGATGCTGCAGTCGAAGGACTTTGTCGGGCGGACGAAGACTTTGGCGGAGGCTGAAGATTACGGAGGGCAGGAGCAGCATGAGGAATTAGTCGTGAGGGCTTTGAGGATTCTGGCCGTGAGGGCATTCTTGAGAACTAGGCCTTGAGGGCATTGGAGGTGAAGCACTTGACTTGCGTGGGCTTCTTTGCCATAGATTTCTTTGGCTTGACATGAGAGGCCTCGTGAGGAGGCAGCTGCAGCAGAGTCCTCATTGAATTTCCTCCTTTGCTTGTTTGGCTTGCACAGGCAGTTTGGCTTGGTGCTTTACCCATTCATCGGATAATCCTCACGCGCTTGAGGCTGGTGGGATTTGCTACTTGGCAGTGCCAATGGTGGTCTTGGGCATGGAGGATTGAGTGCGAATTTCTTCATGTACTTTGGGTTTCATACTTGTACTCCTCCATTCTCTTGCCCATCTCCTTTCAACCCTCTGTGTCGCTTTTTGCGCTGATTTTTATTTTCTTTACCAAACTTGGCCTCATCGGTGTGCAATAGTCTTTGTAAATGTCATCGAGGGATTTCAAAGGCGGTCATGACCTCAGGTTTCTTTCCTCCTTTACGATGCTTCTTAATCGCCATTTTCTTGATTGAGGAATTTGAACAATCAATTCTCTGAAGAAGTATGCAACTTTTCTTGAGAGCGCTGCAAATGAGTTAAGTTGATGAGAACCTAGTGATTCAGCAGCGGACATGATACAATGAGCAGTATAGTTGCGAGGAATTTGGAGAGGTCATATCGTTCTCGGAAGGTTTTTTAAGAACAAGTTTGAGGAATTTTGACGAGATGAGTCTTGAAGAATTTCACTAAGCGTTCTTTGTCTTAGGTTCGAGTTTTATAGATCGAAGATCCATATAATTGAGGAATCTTTAAAAAATGATGCTTAGAAGCGAATCAAGAACATATGACATGTGAGGTGTTTAGTGTGTGAGGATTTGAAGAATAAAAACACCTTTAAGGATTTTGTAGAAATCATTTGAATCAAAGAGGGCAGTAAAAGTAACTTTTAATTACCACGAGCGAAGAACACGACGAGCTGTGAGATGGAGGTGAAGTTAAATCGGTGCAGATCTTCACGCCTAACTTCGGCGGAGGAAGGCGGCTATGGGCGGCGAGTGAATGTTTCCGTGGCGGTAGCGATGCTGGCAATGACGAGTCGAGCAATGAAACTCTTCCTCACGGCAGCGATGAAGTAGCGGCGGCGCTAGGGTTTGAGAAGCTCGGCGGGAGAGGTCGGCGGAGTAAAGGAAGTGAGGAAGGGAGAGGGGTATTTATAGCCATGGTGAAAAACTGTTAGCCGAAGATTTAGAATGACGTGCCTGACCCTTCTCATTCGCATGACATGTGTCACCCATGTCTTGAAAAGTGGAGATCGTGTTAGATCGTGGGTGAATAGATATGTTTATCGTGGGAAGCGGAGCGGTTTGGCGGCAAAGCCAAAAATTTGGATAAGATAAGTTAAAGTTCCGTTACATAAATTCTTGGTGACAAGGACAGTGAAGATTTGAGCGAGTTTCAAATAGAGCACATGAAGAATTTGTGAATAGATTGGGTTGAGTATAGCATAGAGGTGGAAGGTCCGATCACATTCACTTAGCGAGAGGAACAACTTGAAGAAATAGCCATAAGTGAATGTTGTAGAGGACATAAACCCACATATATATATATATATATATATATATATATATATATATATATATATATATATATATATATATATATATATATATAGTCAACGATGAAAAGCGATGGAACCAGTGAAGATTTTGCAAAGTTGAAGAATTTGAAAAAATGAAGAATTTCAAAAGCGAGGAATTTCAAAGCGAGGAAAAATCAAATTGAAGATTTTCAACTTTGGTGGTGGCGTGACCCACCGTATAAGAATGATGATTTCAGACACCGCATACAATTGTCGTAGGCTTCTGAGAATCAAATTCTTCATTAATTTCTTCACACTTAGAGTGTTGTTCTTCATTGATTGATGAAAAACGTTTCTTCATGTGTTGCACATCTAAGTCATCAATTTTGCATAAGTGTTAGGATAAGTGTCCTACTCAAAGAACATTCGAAGATTCTAAGATATTTAGCTCACACCGCAACTTGCTAAATCTCTTCTCATCCAAGGGCTTTGTGAAGATATCGGCTAGTTGTTCTTGAGTTTTCACATGCTCAATGGAGATGTAAGCCCTTCAACACATGATCACGAAGAAAATGATGATGAATCTGAATGTGCTTTGTCTTGAGTCTGAACTGGGTTGTGAGCAATCTTGATGGCACTCTCATTGTCACGATGAGAGGCACATTCTTCACGTTGATGCCATAATCCTTGAGAGTTTGCTTCATCCACAGCAATTGAGCACAGCAAGAACCAGCAGCAATGTACTCAGCTTCCGCGATGAGCGGTGATATGCAGTTCTGTTTCTTGAGGACCAACGGACCAAAGATCGTCAGGAAATGACAAGTACCAGATGTTGACTTGCGGTCCACGATCACCAGCATAGTCGAGTCAGAATATCAATGAGATCAAAAGCGAGCCCTTGGGGTACCATAATCCTAGTGTTGGTGTGTGAGCTAGATATCAAAGAATATGCTTCACAGCCTTATGGTGTGATTCCTTGGTGTAGTTTGAAATCGGGCACACATGCAAACACTAAGCATTATATCTGGCCTAGATGCACATAAGTACAATAAAGAACCAACCATGGGCGGTATACCTTGTGATCGAAGTCAATACCATTTTCATCGATTGCATAGATGGCCATTAGTGGGCATAGGAATTACGCCAACTGCGGTCTTGCATGCCGAATTTCCTCAGAACATCCTTGAGATATTTCTCCTAAGATATGAATATGCCATTGCGTTGTTGACGAATTTGAAGACCTAAGAATAATTTCAACTCTCCCATCATAGACATTTGATATTCTTCAATCATCATATAGGCAAATTCATCACTGTAACCTTGGTTAGTACAGCCAAAGATAATATCATCAACGTATATTTGGCACACAAATAGTTCACCATCATAAGATTTAGTAAAGAGAGTAGGGTCGAGTGAACCTGGTGTGAAGCCATTCTTCATGAGGAATTCCTTCAAAGTGTCATACCACGCCCGAGGGGCCTGCTTGAGGCCATAGAGGGCCTTGTTGAGTCTGAAGACTTTGCCAGGATTCTTTGGATCTTCAAAACCTAGGGGTTGAGCAACATATACTTCTTCCTCAAGCTTACCATTGAGGAATGCACTTTTCACATCCATTTGATATAAAGTGATATCATGATGGTTAGCATAAGCAAGTAATATGCGAATAGCCTCAAGTCTAGCAACATGTGCAAAAGTTTCATCAAAATCAATTGCTTCAACCTGTGTGTAGCCTTGAGCTACAAGTCGTGCCTTATTCCTCACCACAAGGCCATTTTCATCTTGCTTGTTGCGGTAGATCAATTTGTGCCAATGATATTATGCTTGCGAGGATCGGGCGTTTGACCAGTTCGGATGTTGTTGAGATCGAGCTGATGTAATTCTTCTTGCATGGCCTGAATCCACTCGGGCTCGAAATGCTTCATCTACCTTAGTGGGCTCTGTGATAGAGACAAAAGCATAGTGTCCACAAAAGTTAGATAAATGTGAAGCTTTTAGCGTGTGAGAGGACTGGTGCTTCAATGTCATCGATGATCTTTTCAACTTGCACTTCTTTTTGCAATGCGAGGATTAGCTGGTTGTCGTCGAGGAATTTGATCAGCATTTTCTTGACACCATTTTCTTCACATTTTCTTGGTGCATCAGCTCGGCGTTCTTCACGTTACGGAATGAATTCTTGATTGATTCTTGATAGGAATGACATCCTCGTGTAGCCTTGAACTGGATAGAATCCTCCGTCTTTGGTTCATCTATCCACGAAGTTAGGTGCTCTCTTTGCGAGCCATTAGTTTCATCGAACCACACATCTCAGTTTCAACAATCTTGTGAAGAACATTGTTGAAGACTCTGTAGGTGTGCGAGTCCTTTTCGTAACCAAGCATAAAACCTTCATGTGCTTTCGGTGCAAATTTAACATTGTGATGAGGGTCTCTAATCCAAAATTTAGCACCGAAGACTTTGAAATAACTCACATTCAGTTTCTTGTCAGTGAGGAGTTCATAGGAAGTCTTCTTGAAGAATTTGTGAAGATATACCATGTTGATGATGTGGCATGCAGTGTAAATTGCCTCAATCCGAGTAGCGAGGTGACTTGTACTCATCAAGCATAGTCGAGTCACCTCAACAAGAGTTCTGTTCTTGCGCTCACAGCGCCATTTCTTTGAGGAGTATAAGGGCGGATAACTCATGAGTAATACCAAGTTCATCAAGATAGTCATCAAGACCAGAATTCTTGAACTCGGTTCCATTGTCCTCTGATGTGCTTGATCTTCACACCAAAGTTGGTTGAAGCCCTCGAGGAAAATTGTTTGAAGACTTCACGCACTTCATGTTTGTAAGTAACAATGTGTACCCATGTGTAACTAGGTAATCATCAACAATAACAAAGCCATATAGAGATGCATCATTAGTAGCTGCTGAGTAATGATTAGGACCAAAGAGGTCCATGTGAAGCAATTCAAATGGTCGAGTAGTGGTCATGATAGTCTTATTTGGATGCTTGGCCTTGGTCATTTTCCAGCTTCACGGGCCCCACAAGTGATCCTTGAGGAATTTGACATTCTCAATGCCAATGGCGTGCTTCTTCTTTACTGGCGTGTGCAAATTCCTCATGCTGCGTGACCAAGTCATCGATGCCATAGCCAACCTTACGAAGCTTTTGCAAGTAGGCTACGGCTGGTTGAGGTCTGTAGAGAAATCAACAATGTACAAGTCTCCTCTCCTAAAACCTTTGAAGACTTTGGAATTGTCAGCTTCCATAACCACAACACAACGATACTTGCCAAAGACGACAATCATATCAAGATCACAAAGCATTGAAACAGACATAAGGTTGTATCCTAAGGACTCAACAAGCATGACTTTGTCCATGTGTTGATCCTTTGTGATCATAACCTTACCTAGACCCAATACGACTTTTGCCTTTGTCGGTGAAGATGATATGCTTGAGATGCGATGGTGATAAGGGAGCATCCATCAATAAATTCTTGTCACTAGTCATGTGATTTGTACATCCACTATCAAGGACCCACTCAGTGGCTTTGGGTTGATCATCCTGCAGATGAATTAGTGCAACTTACGAACTCATATACTTCATCAGTGAAGAATATGATATCTAATCATCAGATGAATTTCATCAAGCAGTAAAACAAATATAGCAGTATGAGGACGTGTGAAATGAAAGTTCATTTCTTCATGATTAGCTTTGAGTCCTTTCGGGCATTTTAAATCGAGCCCCAGACAAATTCTTGGGCGTTAAAGCACGTCTGGAGACGACCCTACAGAAGAGATTAGTTCTTTTCTTCACCACCCACATCTGAAGGGGTGGCAAGATTTCATCACTCTGCGAGCTCCATATGAGAATGGTGGCAAAAAGCTAGACCATTTCGTTTCACATAAGAGGGTTAGGGTAAGTGTCGATTGTCAAAACCGGCGGATCTTGGGTAGGGGTCCCGGCTGTGCGTCTAAGCGGATGGTAACGAGGAGACAAGGGACACGATGTTTTTACCGAGTTGGGCCCTCTCGATGGAGGTAATACCCTACTCCTACTTGATTAATATTGATGATATGGGTAGTACAAGAGTAGATCTACCACGAGATCGAGAGAGGCTAAACCCTAGAAGCTAGCCTATGGTATGATTGTTTGTTGTCCCTCTATCGACTAGCTTTGGCCGGTTTATATAATGCACGGAGGCCTAGGATAACAAGAGTCCTAGCCGAATATGCGGTGGGGAGAGTCCTTGTCTTGATCGCCAAGTCTTGTGGAATCTTCCTTGTATCGGCAGCTGTCGGGATGGCCCATGAGTATCTGACCATGGGGATCCTCGGCCCAATCAAGCTGATCGAGCGACATGGTGAGTACCCCTAGTCCGGGACACGTCGATAGCCCCTGAACCGGTCTTCAAGTTGGGGCGCTCCTCGATTCTTCGAACTGTTCTTCATCTTGATCGTCGATCGGAAAACTGGTTCAACAAATCTGCTCATCTTGATCTTGAGGATCTCCTAAGTGCATCTGAAGAGTTTACCGTTGGGTATCAGAGGCCCTTAAAGTTCTGACCTTTATCAATTCCTTGTTATTTTTATACCACGCCTCGGGTTTGAAGTTATTCCGGGAGGCGGTGTCCTCTTCGTCCGAGCTCTAACGCGGACTGCATTGAGTATCTTTGCAGCCGAGCACCAGCGCGGACTGCTTCCAGCTCTGTCGCGGACTATGTATCCGAGCTCCAACGCCGGACGGTATCCGAGCTCCAATGCGGACTATGTATCCGAGCTCAACGCGGACTGTATCCGAGGTGTAAATAAATCACCTTGGTTCAAAAAGTTTGAAGGAGTTTAGCCGAGCTTAATGCGGAAATGCCCTCTATGGAGCCAGCCACTAGCGTCCAGAGCTTTATGCGGACTGCTTCCGGTGGTGCACCACCCGAATGTGGGCGATTTTGTCAATATTTTGATTGGTGCAATTTATTCTCTGCCGAGATACATAGCGATAGCCCACAAGGTGTGTATCGGTCTAAAACCGAGATGCACACGAAGGATGGCGTAAGACCGCTGATCCCGATGGCAGCTGAGACTCAGTTGATTTGCAAAATCGGCACGAGGATCAAGTCTAACTTCGGCGAGAATACTTGAGGACACAAAAGCGGCGTGCTCAGTCCTCGAGACTCGGGTTGGGTGCGGCCGACCAACCTGAGGATCAAAATCTCCTCGGAAACTGTATTGCACTTAAAATTTTCTGCATAGAACAGGCAATGCAATAACCCCGAGACACTGGTCGGGTGGCAACACTAGATCATGGGATTGATGTGCCCCTTTAATATTTGTAAATAATAAGCCCGAAGCCCAGTAGCCCCCGAGCCTTAATGCGGGCACGGGTGGCCGAATTAAGGATCGATATCCATAGTAAAATCACAAATTATGTGTAATGACTCAATGTATCCAAGTACTTTATGTCATTAAAGCTCGGATCCGCATTGTACAAAACTTTGTTGACCGACCATCGGCTTCAACCTCGTCGGCCAGTAGCCGAGGAGTGTTTGTCCTACTTTATAAAGCCTTTATGAGGGCAAAGATTTACGACAAACAAGGCAATATGGCCATACGGTTTTATAAACAAAGTGCAGCGAGAGAAATATGTTATATTCTTGTTTAACGGAAGAAATGTCTTCCAAAGAAAATAGTCCCTATCGGTTCCTTTCTTTGGGTTGTCATGCTAAGCATGATCATGAAACCTCAGCTCTAATGTAAGAGCAAAATATTGAGGGTTTAGTTTGGGAGGCGATTACTAGCCCCGGTAGTGTTCAGCGACGATCGAGGTCAAGCGGAAACACTTGACCAATTTATGAATGGCCCGTCATTTAATATAGTCATCGGATCGCTGACCAGTTTACACCTATTGTGACAGTCAGTTTTGGATTTCTCCAGAGGTGCTTGACCATGCGAGCTGGAAGCACAATCGCGATGGTTCTCCTTTGCACACCTAGCGAACAAAGCGGGCGTAGGAGGCAAGGCGAGAGCAGGCAGCCCAACTATTGACCGAAGACACAATTGGCTGATGCATATATAGCAATATCCGAGAATGTTTTGCGAATCTCTAAAGGTGTCGGTGTTGCTGCGAGACTTGTGCTGAAAACACACAAATAGTTTAAAAGTGCCAAAAGCTTGGAAAACCAAAAAGCGTCGGTAAAAACATAGCGTCCGAACAAGATCAAGTTTTGGTGCCAATCCAAAATTGGACTTTAAAAAAGTGCTGCTACCGTGCTTTAACATGACACATCCTATCTCAAGACTTCAAGCGGGTCAGCCTCGACAGATCTCCCATCCAGAAGGCGGAGTACTTCTCATTAGGCTAGTTTACAAAACTAAACTCTAAGCGGTTTGAGAGAAATTAGGCTCCCGGCTAGTGAGCACACTCATTGTCGAGAAAAGGAGTGATAAATAATAATAAAAACTCTGCAGCGACTAAGAAGAAAAACACTTATTATAAAGCGGCTCAAATAAACATAAGAACCCCAAGTGACTTGGGTAAAGAATGATTCTATATGCGAAAGTACTTATATCATATCTATGTTCAACGAACTTTAAGCAGCGTCTTAACCGACCGTCGGCTTCTCCCTCTTGGTCAAGGACGAAAAGTGTTATATCTCCATCATCGAGAATATCGAAGGTGTTTCCAATAACCAGGCAATCAGGTCATAAGGCCGTAACAGACAAAGTGCGCTCAAGGAACTTATGCTATATGACTGATAAAGTGTAAGAAGCATCTTCAAAGAAAATAGTACCCCCACCGATACCTTTCTTCGGTGCTCATTGTTAATATGAGACTTGTGCAATAGATTTTTGTACTCATGAGTTCCGTTGTGTGCCGACCATGATTGAAAACAATAAGGCGCTAGCTTCGGCTTCACTCGATGCGAGGTCGGAGCTCGGAGGACCGGTCGTGACAATCGCAGAGGTGCTCCTTTACTCCCTAGCCGAACAATCGGGAGCGTGGGAGTAAGCACGGGGCGAGCAACCCAGCTTGCAAATCGCAAGTCAATATAGTGCATATTGTGGCGTAATACACGAACAAGGAGCGAAGTCGTACAAGTATAATCACATGCAAGAGGAAAAGCTTCATGAAGGAAGCCCCCAAATGAATTGGGTATTTGAATTTGCCGTCACAAACAAAGTTTGGACAAGGAAAAATTTACAAGCAACTTTTCCCAAGAAAGCATAATGCTTGGTCGGGCAGAACATAAGTTAAAATTTAAAACTTTGAGCATGAAGCGACTTAGATGGTTAATGTGTTGGGTATTGATGGCCAGTCCGAGCTTGATCTGGGACAAGGTTCCATCCCCAAGCTGGTCGAGTGGCGGAACAAAGAGCTCGACACTCGAAGTAGTGACATAGCAGGTTCAATGCAGGTCGGCAGAGTGATCTTTGAGGTCATCGTCATGGGGTAATGAAGTGTTAATGAAGCCCCGTCCGGCCGAGTGGCGTAAAGGATATAGTCGGCTGGATCATTTTCTTGTGCACAATAGTGCAAACTGGAGATAATAGTAATAATGATAAAAAAATCATTGCATAATAAATAATTTATGCGAAGTGAGTAATAAAAGAAATATGGCTGGCGCCGAAGTCAATGTCGATGCAGGTCGTGGCGTGGTCGATGCTGCGGCTTGATGAAGCGACCGTGCGGCGATGCGGTATGCCCGCTCCGTGTAATCCGTGGGGCGGCGATGTTGTGATGATTTATCCTTAGCGATGCGGACTCTTGTTTGGCTTGCGAGATGATGATCCAAAGAAGTTGAGCTCGGCTCAACAAAGTGACAACGATGTCTAAGCGGGTCGGCGCCGTGGAACAATATTGCGGA
The DNA here is from genome assembly GCA_021605205.1 of Aegilops longissima. Taxonomy (NCBI): domain Eukaryota; kingdom Viridiplantae; phylum Streptophyta; class Magnoliopsida; order Poales; family Poaceae; genus Aegilops; species Aegilops longissima. The sequence continues at coordinate 18,997 of JAHIAM010001608.1, forward strand.
CTGGTTTGACACCGGCATGATGTTGAAGATCATGTTCAAAAGATCTTAAAGTTAGTGGGATGTGTTCAGGAACAAAACACAATACCCCATGCAAAACTTCCTTCAAAAGGATGTCTGAAATCCGTTCATAAAAAAAGGCGAACTCGGGTCGAATTCGTTTCGGCGCAGAAAACAGATCGAAAAGTGATGCACTAATCGGAAGGTTCCGGAGTTTGGACGGTCGGATCGAGCTGAAATTTTGAGGGTGGTAGATATAGGAATTCGCAGCCGATCAACTGTTGGATCTTCAAAGGAAGTCTGAGCTAGAAGCTGGACATCACGCCCTAAACTCGTCCGGATTCTTGTCCAGTTCAATCGGCTCTGGTATATCGGAGATTGCGGAGATTCCTCCATCGAACTCGGTGAAATTTTCCAGGGTTGTTGTAGACTTAATTCCGCACAATTCCACCAAAGCAATCGTTAAAAGCGACACTTGAGAAAGCGGTGGCGGCGGACGAGTCCGCTGTCGAGAAAAAAGCAGTCGCTTGAGAGGGCAATGTTGGCGTTGAGCCGGGCTCCTGGATGATTCCTCCATGATCTTGATAGAGATCGGAGTTGATGTTGATGAAGGCCCTCATCCGAACATGACGATCGGAGGTAGAGGCGCAGCCCTTGGTCGAACCAAGGTCACCAGTTGAGCTGGTGGCGAAGATCCGAAATCGCGATTGATCTGCGAGCGAGCCATCGACCTTTTGCGAACCTGCGGCGGAACTCTCAATGAAAGCACCAATGTCGGTGTCAAAACCGGCGGATCTCGGGTAGGGGTCCTGAGCGTGCGTCTAGGCGGATGGTAACAGGAGACAAGGGACATGATGTTTTACCCAGGTTCGGGCCCTCTCGATGGAGGTAATACCCTACTCCCTTGATTAATGTTGATGATATGGGTAGTATAAGAGTAGATCTACCACGAGATCGGAGGCTAAACCCTAGAAGCTAGCCTATGGTATGATTGTTTGTTGTCCCTCTATCGACTAGCTGACCTCGGTTTATATAATGCACCAAGGTCTAGGATAACAAGAGTCCTAGCCGAATCGGCGGGGAGGAGTCCTTGTCTTGATCGTCAAGTCTTGTGAAATCTTCCTTGTATCGGCAAGCTGTCGGGACTGACCCATGAGTATCGGCCATGGGATCCTCGGCCCAATCCAACTGATCGGGAGGCGACATGGTGAGTACCCTAGTCCGAGGACACCGTCGATAAGCATATGAATAAGCGAGAAATTCTTGATGGGTTATGAACATAATGGTTTGAGGAATAATGCACATATTCATAGCCCATAGCTCTACTGTGAAATAGAGTTGTTAGCATGATGATAATCATGTGAGGACTTTGATCCTTTTGAGGAATTTGATCACGTGAGAATTTGGTCGTATGAGGACTTTGATCCATATGAAGAAATTGGTCCATGTGAGTGTCAAAACCGGCGGATCTCGAGTAGGGGTCTGAGCTGTGCGTCTAGGCGGATGGTAACGAGGAGACAAGGGACATGATGTTTTACCCAGGTTCGGGCCCTCTTGATGGAGGTAAAACCCTCGTCCTACTTGATTAATATTGATGATGTGTGTTACAAGTGGATCTACCACGAGATCAAGAGGCTAAACCCTAGAAGCTAGCCTATGGTATGATTGTTGTTAGTCCTATGGACTACTGACCGTCCGGTTTATATAGGCACGGAGAGGGCTAGGGTTACACAAAGTCGGTTACAAAGGTAGGAGATCTACATATCCGTATCGCCAAGCTTGCCTTCCACGAGGAAAGTCCCATCCGGACACGGGGCGAAGTCTTCAATCTTCTATCTTCATAGTCTTGGAGTCCGGCCGATGATGATAGTTGACTATCCGGACACCCCTAATCCGTAACTCCCTCGGTAGCCCCGAACCGGGCTTGGCTGACAACGAGTCCGTAGCGTATATTGTCTTCGGTGTTGCAAGCGGGTTCTCCTTCAAACTTCATGTTCCCGTCGAATAGTGTCCGGCTTCCTTATAAATGTTGCGCTCCTTGGCTTCTCGCCCAATAATGGCCTTCTTCACATGTAAATGCGAATCGAAAGGCTGGGGTATTTTACATTTACCCCCTAGCATGTGAGCAGGCACGCCTATAAGAGGCGAGGATCTAGATCCAGCTCACACCATCCTCCATCCATAAGTTCTCATCGAGCGCCTCGACAAAATCCATTCCATCATGGATAGCCGGTGGCGGCTCCTCCTCTCGCTCCCAGCCCTAAGCCGGAGATTGGGAGATGCTCGATTCCACCAGTGAGCTAGTGGCACTCCAAATCGAGGATATCTTCCCCAGCTTTCATGGTTCGGTTCGAGCCGGCTAGCCACCTACAAGGGTGGAAAGAAGGCGGAGGCGTCCCCAACCTTTCAAAGGGGCGGGTATGCTTTGTCCCCTATCTAATAAGGGACTCGGTTTCCCATACATCCGTTTCTCAGGGGGCTCCTAGAGTTCTCACGGACTCCAGCTTCACCACCTCAGGCCCGCTTTGCATTTTGCACATCGCGGGCCGTAGCTCTTCTTGCGAGCTGTTCTTGGGCATCGAGCCCCATTTTGCGTTGTGGAAGAGATTGTTTTGTCTCGTACCCGTTCTCATGAGGGTCGATATATCAAGTGGGCGGGCGAAATATAGCGCATCACGGGACGGATATCTATCCGGCACCCGAAAAGCGTCCAGCTAGCCTTGGAATGGTTCTACATGGAGGCGCCCCTCTGCGGATCCAGTTCGGATCGGCCTCCCGGAGTTCAACAATGCTCCCTTGAAGAAGCGGCTGAGTTGGCGCCCATGAGCCCTCAGCGGGAAGATGATAGGGCGTCCATTATTGATGGGCGGATTAGGTTCTTGGCCCGCCGGATTGACCATGATTGGAGTCATGGCCACGTGCATTATCACGAGGGTGCAGCCACTCCAATATAGGGGCCACCCTATGTGGGATTTCAGCGGGGAAGATGGCGCCACCCGTCATGGCGCAAAGGGCCGGGCTCGGCAGCCGATCGGCAAAGATCTGTCCGGCTTGTACAAGGGAGGAGGAGGACTTCCTCGCGCGAATCCGTTGAATGGATTTTCTATGAATAACCCTCGGAGCTGGGTAGCGGATGTTCATCTACCCGATCCATACTTTTAAAGTCAAGTATCTTACTCTGTGATTTCGGCGGGGAGCTGCGTCGGGGCGTGGAAGGCATCTGAAGCCTAACTCCACAGCCGAGGATCCGGAGCGATCCCTTGATCCGACCTCGAGAGGATCCGAACATAAAAGTGGAGCTGATTGGCGGGGTGTTCCACTGGCGTAGCATAGACAATGCCCTAGTCGCCATTACGGATGACTACCCGGTTTGTTTCCGGCCTCCCGGTGACTCGACCGAGGTCTTGACACCATCATTTGATCCGCGCTCAATTCGACCATCCCATACTGATGGTGCATCGCGGGAGGTGCCTTTAAGGCGGGAAGCGAACCAGCGGCCCGACCAACAAGGTCGATCCGGCCCAGCGAGCGGAAGAAGTGCAGCATAAACGAAATGTCGCCCATAGCGATGCGAACACCGCTATTTTTAAGGAAGGATCCCGGGAGGTATATTAATGCTCATAACTTTTCGGAAAAGCGCTCGCGGACGGTGTCAGGGAGGTTGCCAATCAAGCCCCACCAGCCATGCTCCAACGCATGGTCCGGGAGGCGAATACAAGGCATAGGCGGACACTCCTCCGACGGAGGATGCCGGCAGGCTGTCCGCCACCAGTGCGAGGTGGAGGCGCCATGAATCACAGGCGTCGCGGACAGTTCTTCATGGCGTGTTTCTCCCGGGCGTTAAATGCCTTTGATGCGGAAGCGCACCTCCGTGCCGCTCAAGATGGGTTAACGAGCCACGGGCGGTATGTGAAAGACATACGGGTAAGTAATTTTAATAGTTATATATGCGGTAGCCCGAGACTTAAAATAGTTGAAATAACTGATTTAGGATCAATTATTATCTTGAGGATCTTACGGAGAAGAATACCCATCTGTCCCGCAGGCTCCAAGAGTGCAAGGCCCAACTTGAGCCGCCTTGGCGCCATAGGGGAGCCACGAGACCCCCACTGGTAAGGCGTACTTTGAAAAATAATTATTTAACAAAGTGCGGCGTGAATCGACAATAATATTGCGAGAGGCGCGGACTAGATCCGGACAAGCAACAGCTACTGCGTCGGCTAAAGGCCGATGAGAGGGGCTTATGAAGGTGCAGCGGGAGAGAAACAAGCTCAAAATGCCCACACCCAGCGAGGAGAAGAGCTGAAAGGTGTTGGGCCCGGTATGCAGCTCCGTGAAGGAGAATCAGCGGCCGTCGCGGCATTTATAGTAAGTGCTTGAACAAATTCCTTGAAAAGAAGAATTGGCGAGGAAGTCGATTAGCGAAATATGTCTTTAGGTGTGCTCACAGGTCACCTGCGGAGAAATGCTTGGGTCAGCGGGTGACCAACTTCGAGCTGGTGCAATTGCTCGAGCGTGTTATTGGCGATGAGTGGCGTCGTTCATGCTTTATGGCCATCCGTCTCCCTACGAGGGCCTTGGTGAGCTTCTTGAGAAGCTTGAGGGAACGCAGCGGCGCCTCCATTTGTGGAAGATATCGGCCTGCCGTCGAGCGCCGAGGAGGCCTCGGCCATGGTGAAGACCGTTACGAAGGCTGATCCAAACCACATGGCGAGGTGGGACTGCGGGGCTGATGGGAAGGAGATCCTGTGAGCTTGATGTGCGGCCAAGTAGGCTGGCGCGAAATATTCCCAATAGGACTATAAATTAGACAGCACTGTTAGATGGGATTGAGGAGGGTACAATCGATCGGTTTGTGATGTAATTTGAAATGACATGTAAAATGCCTTCTAGCTGGATTGTAGATCGTTTGTCTTTGCGGACTGTTTCGCTTCAACCTCGGGACCCAACACTCCAGTGTGTCCGAATACCCTTACGGTTATAAAGAACTGGGGCATGCATGGAGACAAGGCGTCGGGGTCATAATTGCTTTATCGGACAAGTGCCCAACTAGTTATGTTATATTACATGGTTAGTAGAAACATCTTCGGGGAGAATAGTTCCGTTAAGGGTTCCTTTCCACAGGAGGCATGCCCTAAAGTGCAATGCGGACTGCGAAAATAGTAGAAAAAAGCATCTGGGGCAGATAAATAAGTAAGTAATAAATCATCTTTCAAGTCACCGACGAATATTCTCTTAAAACGCTAGCTTCGGCTTCACCGATCTGAGGTACACATCCGGTGACCCAGTAACAATCGCAGAAGGTGCTCCTTTACCTCCTAGCGAACAATCGGGAGCGTGAGGGTAAGCACAGGAGCGAGCAACCCAGCTTGGCCAAAACTTAATTCATATCGATGCATACAATGGTGAATAAAAGGTACATGCGGAAGTATGACACATGTATTGGGCATAAAGCCCGTATGAACAAGCTTACATTGAAGAAGCCCCGGTATAATGAGTACCAGGAGCACATCAAGTGTGTGCGAACAAAGCGCAAATCAGCCTATAAAGGTATTGAAAAAAAAGTGGGAAGAAGGAGGGACAAGAGGCGGTAAAAATATAAAAAGGTGGGCGGGGGAGTGAGGCGAACTCGGAGTCCGGCGTTAAGCGTAGAATCTTGGAGGCGGGCTGCGTTCCATGGGTTCGGCTCGAGTCGGTTGTCGGATCGTTCGTGGGCGGTATGCTCCGCCGGTCAGGACTTGTCGATGATGAAGGACCTTCCACTTGGGCTTAAGTTTGTCCTTTTCTTGTCCGGTGGCGTAGAACAAGTTCGCCAACATTGTAAGTTTTGGCCCGTACTTCTCTGCTTTGATATCTTGAGCCTGCTGCGATAAAATGCGGAGCGAGCCTTTGCACGTCCGCTCCTCCTCTAAAGCGTCCAAATGTCCTGCTGATCCAACTCGGTTTCTCTTTCTTCGTACATGCGCTACGAGGTGAGTCATGAATTATATCATGAGGCAGAACTGCCTCTGCGCGTATACCATGAAAAATGGTGTGAATCCGATGAATTCGGTTTGGTGTGGTCCCCAGCCCCAGTCTGGTCGAGCTCCTCTACCGGTCGTGTTAGATTCCTTGAGGACCGCACTAGTGCAGGTTTGATGCGCTCATGATTAGACCATTTTCTCGCTCGACTTGACCGTTAGTTTGGGGTGATAGGTGAGCGTAATCGAGCTTGATGCCCATGTTTTTGCACGAGTTTAACCTCGTCGGCCGTGAAGTTCGTGCGTTATCGGTGATGATCTTTGGGGGCGCGTAAAGCGGTGTACTACCCGGATATGAAGTCTATCACGGTCCGGATTCTGCCGTTTTAACGGCTTGTCCTCAATCCATTTGGTGAATTTCTCCACCATGACCAATAAGTATTTGTGCTTGTGGGTTCCCCTTTAAGGGTCCAACCATGTCAAGCCCCGGACCATGACGGCCGGTAATGGGTATAGTTTTGCGGTTGGTGGGTGGCATGTAGCTCTGATTAGCAAAAGAGCTGGCAACCGGCGCATCGTTGGACTAAGTCTGAGCATCTGCCGGGCTGTCGGCCAATAAAATCATGTCTGGAAGGCCTTGCCTACAAGGGCCGGGCTGCAGCGTGGTGCCCGCCCGAGTCGGCGTGAATTTCAGCCAGGAGATTTAGCCCTTCCTCTTGAGATACACCTTTGAAGGACTCGATTGTGCTTTTCTTATAAAGTTCTCCCTCATGGACCTTGTAGGCTTTAGATCGCGAACTATGCAGCGGGCCTCATTTTGGTCTTGGGAAGTTCTGCGCATTAAGTAGGCTAGGAATGGTTACATCCGCAGGGCAATTACTGCCATTATTTTGTGTTGAAGGTGTTATTTCATTGGTGAGCCGCGATTGTGTCGAGAATAGTGCGAGTTAGGTGATGCTGGTGGCTCCGGATTATTATTTCGGACTCCTCTTCCCATATCTGGATGGCTTAAAGCCGTTCGGGAAGATGTTTGGAGGGGCGGCGTCTCGTTTAGCGCCGATCGTGCTAACTGCGTCTGCTGCTGGTTATTATCCGGGCTACATGGTGGAATCGAGTCCTTGAACGGCTGACATTTTAGGGCGGTGTTGCGATAGCTGCCATTTTGGATCTTTGGCGTCAAAGTCTCCATTTACTTGGGATATTGCGAGGTTTGAATCGCGCACATCTAGGCGTTGAATGCCCATGGAATTGCCATCCGGAGGCCATGTAGAAGGGCCTCGTATTAAACTGCGTTGTTGGAGTCCATGTACATTATTTGAAATGCGTATTGGATTGTGTCTCCGGTTGGGGGCGTCGGGCGACGCCAGACCCCTAAGCCAGCCAACATTTTGGATCCGTCGAAATGCATGATCCGGTTAGATGCGTGCGTACTCTTTAGGGAGTTAAACCGGTCCATTCGGCGAAGTCAGCGAGAACCTGCGACTTTATAGCTTGCGTGGTTTGTAGGTTATGTCAAATGGTAAGGCTCGATATCCCATTTGCAATCCTGCCCGTTCGTCGCGATTGTTTATAATATCGTTGAGAGGTACCGGAGGCCACCGTTATTGAACACTCTTGGAAGTAGTGTCGCGACTTCGGGATGCCATGAACACCGCATCGCTATATTTTGATAATGTGGGTACCAGGATTTGCATGGAGTTAGAACAGTGGATAGGTAGTACTGGTTTTGAAGAGAATCTGTGCCCATACATTTCTCGTTCAACGATAGTACATGGCGAGAACTTGATGTGTTGCTGTGATATATAATAACATAGGTTCGCCCGGGTTGGTAGCGGCGAACAGTTGTTGCCGATATGGCCTTTATTTCTTGAGTCCGGTGTGGCAGCATTCGTCCATTGAAATGTTGATTGCGGAGGAGGCGGTAGAGGCGAGCCTTTTCTCCCAAGCAGGAGATGAAGCGACTTAAGGGCCTTCGCATCCGGTTAGTTTTGTATCTGCTTGAGGTCTTTTGGAATATCAATTGTGTGAGCTCGGATTTTGGCGGGTTTGCTTCAATTCCTCTACGGGTAGGATGAAGCCCAAGAGCTTTCCGGTGATGCATGAAGGCGCATTTTCGGATTGAGCTTAATGTCATATGCTCGGAGGTTGTCGAATGTCACCCTCAAGTCTTCTACTAGAGCTCCGGCGTGTTTGGTCTTGGCGACCACATCGTCTCGTATGCCTCTCTGTTTTGCCTATCTGGGTAGCAGACATGTTTGAATCATCTTGCTGATATGTTTGCGTGGCGTTTTTGAGTCGAAGGGCATTGTGTTGAAGCGAATGGCCCATATGGAGTAATGAATGCCGTTGCGGCCTGATCTTTCTCCGCCATCTTGATTTGATGGTATCCGAGTATCGTCGAGGAAGCACAATGAATCGTGCCCTGCGGTAGCATCGATGATTTAGTTGATCACGAGGGAGGGAAAGGTCCTTTGGACGAGGCCTTATTAAGGTCTTTAAAATCGGCCTTGAGCGCGAGTTGTCCTTTTTGGTACCATTACTAGATTGGCTAGCCGGTCCGGATGTTTTATATCTCGATGAATCGGCTTCTAAAAGTTTGGCTAGCTCCTCTCCATTATGCATCTTTTGGGTTGGGAAAATCGCGAAGAGCTTGTTTGGTGGCTTGAATCCTTTTAGGATATTTAGGCTGTGCTCTGCCCGACTGCGTGGGATTCTGGCATGTCGAAGGTGCGAGGAAAAAATGTCCCAATTTTCGAAGGAATTCTCGTAGTCTTGACCGACATCGGGACTTAATTGTGCCCCAATGGAGCCGTCTTTGTGGAGTCCGTTGGATGGACCTGAATTTTGACTATTTAAATCTGCTGGTTTAAAGAGGTGGACTTGGACCTCTTATCGAGTATCACATCGTCCCTATCCACCGTGGGCGCTGCGTAGTTAGTTCCTCTGCCGCTAGGGCTTGGACAATGCCTCTAGGGCGGTCTGGCTGTCTTATTTTCAGCGCGGTGTTGTATCTGGATCCGCTGGCGAGTGATTATCCCATTGGGTCGGGCATTTTGAGCTTCATGTACCCGTAGTGGGGTATAGCTTGGAAGATTGTGAATGCCTCTCGCCCTAACAAAGCGTGATATCCGCTGCGAATGGGGCCACTTGGGCGTGACCTCCTCGGACTGTAATTGTCGGTGGGCGAACACTACATCTAGTGTGATTTTTCTGTGCAGCGTACTTCTCGACTAAGGATTATCCCTCGAAGGTTGTGCTGCTTCGCTCAATGCGGCTCGAGTCAATTTCCATTTTTGAAGGTTTCCTCATAGATGAGGTTTAATCCGCTGCCGCCATCCATGAGTACCTTAGTAAGGCGAAAACCGTCCACTATCGGATTGAGGACCAATGCGGTGGTGCTCTAGCTGTTGAATTTAGGTTAAATCGCTGGCGTTGAAGGTGATAGCCGTGTCGCTCCATGGTTTGTTGTTGCTACTTGGTAGACTTGGCGAGGCTGCGGATTGTTCGTTTCCGCATGTTATTTGATCACGAAAGTCTCGAAGGCTATTAATACCGTCTTGGTACTGCTGGGTTGGTTGCGGGGCTAAAAAGCCTCGCCACTTTTGGCCACTGCCGTAGTATCAACACGCTCGAAGGCTGTGTGTTGGAGTGGCGCCCTCCGTCTTATTGATTTTGCAGGGTCGTTGAGCCATCCCTCGATGCGGTTCCGTACCCCTTAGGGGGTTTTGCTTTGGTTTTTAACCCGGTGCTTGAGTATGAAGCACCCTTCTATTCGGACTGGGTTTGTATTGAGGACGGATTGTCCCAAAACCTAGTTTGGTTTTCAGGCACTCTCCATCGCATGATATTTTTATGCGATGGTCGCTAGGTCGTGGCGTGAAACTTAGCGACAAGCTGATGGCGTTATGATTCCCTTATCGGTGCAATTGTTGCGAGAAGATTGAAATCGCGCTTTCTTCACGGCAGTCCTTTATCTTGTTCATAACCGGGAGAATCGGCCCGATAATGATGTCTTGTTTCGCCGGGCTCTTGCCGTATTTGAGATAGATCGCTTATGTTTGGGTGGTGGGTGGAATTAAGTTGGAACCCTGCCGGTCACGAGGCTCAAAGGCCAAAGCTTCGGATTGAAGCTTGGTTTCTTGGTGATTTCAACAAATCTGGTCCGATGCGACTTTAGGTTCGATGTTTGATTAGCGTCGAATCCTCGCGGGAATCCGGCATGGAGGGATCCGGAATCGGACATAGTTGGATTTTAACATAGAAGAAGAGTCGCGCATTGTTCCTCTACCACGACAACGTGGTGGGTAACTGAGGAGAGTTAATTTCTCTCGGATCGGTTTAAGCCCAATCGATCGTAGTCGATAGCGACTCCGGTGGCGATCGATCCAAGAGCTCGTTCACGGAGGAGAGCTCAATCGGATCTAGCTGCTTTCGGGAATTCGAGCTGGCGTGAAGATCGCTTTTAATGACTTGAGAGGTCATTGTCGAGGCGGTGGCGAGCAGTGGTCATGAAAACCGCCTAGCGAATAGTCGGCGGCGGCCAAAGCTCCCTTGGCAGTGGCGCCATCTTTAAAAGGCGGGAAAAGGCATCCTTCGATGGTGGCGGCACGGAAGGAACTCTCAATGAAAGCACCAATGTTGGTGTCAAAACCGGCGGATCTCGGGTAGGGGTCCCGGCTGTGCGTCTAGGCGGATGGTAACAGGAGACAAGGGACACGATGTTTTACCCAGGTTGGGCCCTTTTGATGGAGGTAAAACCCTCGTCCTGCTTGATTAATATTGATGATGTGTGTTACAAGAGTGGATCTACCACGAGATCAAAGAGGCTAAACCTAGAAGCTAGCCTATGGTATGATTGTTGTTAGTCCTATGGACTCTGACCGTCCGGTTTATATAGGCACCGGAGAGGGCTAGGGTTACACAAAATCGATTACAAGGTAGGAGATCTACATATCCGTGTCGCCAAGCTTGCCTTCCGCCAAGGAAAGTCCCATCCGGACCGGGGCGAAGTCTTCAATCTTCTATCTTCATAGTCTTGGAGTCGGCCGATGATGATAGTTGGCTGTCGGGACACCCCTAGTCCGGAACTCCCTCGGTCCATATGAAGAGTTTGATCAGGGTTCCTATTCTTCACAGGTGGTGTCATGAGGACATTCACTGAAGACTTTCAAGGCACCTTTGGGAACCAGATTTTCTTCATAGGGGAACCGTTCCTGCGTTAGTGCCAACATATCTAGCTAATACTTCACCATTCTGATTTTTAAAGCAGGTTTATAGTTGGAGTCAAATGACTCATCGGAAGAATGAGGAGATTCACATCTAAAGCTAGATAAGTTAGATGGATCAGCTGGTGGTCCCTTTGCAGCAACCCATGAGGTTTTGGAGTGCTTTCGGGCTTCCTATATGTACCATCGGCATTGATTTTCCTCTGAAAGGCAATACCCTCTTTCCTAGGGTTCTGTTGAAGATCTGCTTTTAAGCACGTCACAAAAGTCGATGCCCATTGAGGCTTTTGTACATACTGTCATGTACAATTCCTTCAACCACTGCATCGTCGGTGATACTAGTAATGTCCTCGGATGAGGAATCGGTGATAGCGAGGCGGTGAAGAATTTGTAACAATAGAAGCATTTGAACATTGGTGAAGAATTAAGCGATTCACGTTCAATGCACTTTAAGCATGGAGGAACAAATTCTTCACGAAGCGCTGATTTGTTGAGCAAGTAATGAATCGCGCTCCTTACGAAGATCTTCATAACTCACTCTTAGCTTCTCAAGATCTTGCTTCTTTTGAAGAAATTCATCGAGCTTCTCATGATCGGATAAGAGAGTTATGATGACCTTGAAGCTGTCAAACCTAGACTAAAGTCTCTGAAGATTTTCAGTCAAGGCTTTAGTGCGATCCATTCATCACCCAACATATCATCACTTTTGTCTAGCATGTTTGAACCTTTTCAAAAGCCCTTTGTTGTTTCTGACAATCTTAGCAAGTTTAGAGTAGCTGGGCTTGAGGTTTTCATCGATTCATTCTCACTAGATTCGGAGGAGGTATATTTGAGTACCTTGGCACCCTTTGCCATGAAGCAATAGGTGGGGCGTAGTTATCATTGTCTTCATCAGCCTTGTTGGTGAGGTAATTTTCTTCAAAGTTGAAGATAGACTTGTTGTGAATCACGATGGCGAGAGCCGGGCTACGCCACAGAGAATGGACTCCTCGGATGCCTCCTCTTCCTCATGTTCCTTAGATTCAGCCTCGAGTCCATTTCCTTGCCAATGAATGCCGAGCCTTCTTGGAGCTGCTCTTCTTGTGAGATGAAGACCGAGGATTTTGATGATGAAGATTTTGCGATTTCTTCTTCTTCTTAGCGTCATCGAGCTGTAATCCTTGTATTTCTTCTTCTTTAATTCCTTTTCCCTTGAGGACAATCTTGAATATAGTGACCAGGTTTCTTGCATTTGTGGCATAGCCTCCTCTTGTAGTCCTTTGGATGAGAAATCCTTTGCTCCTTGAGGATTTTCCAGCGGCCACGTCTTGAGAATTTATGGAACTTCTTCACGGCGATGCTAGCTCTGGCTCAATTCTTGAGGATCACCAAGACGCTACGGAATCTTCACATTGATTGAGACCTTGCCTTGGCCTTGGGGCATGTGATTTGCCATAGCTCGAACCATAGAGATCTCTCTTTTGACAAGCTGGAACTCATGAGTATTTAGCCTCTCGAGGATATCGGCGGGATCAAGTGACTTGTAATCAACCGCGTTCTTGTATCATCAATGCGAGTATCAAATGAGGAATCAAGTGATCTCAACAATTTCTTCACCACCTCATAAATCGGTGATGTCGGTGGCACCAAGGGCTTGAAGCTCATTTGAGATGTTAGTGAAGGCGATCGAAGGTTTGTTGAACATTTTCATTATCGAGTCTTTTAGGCGGTTGAAGAGATTGCGAAGAACATCAACTCGAGAGTCATGCTGAGTTGAGACTCCTTCATTCACTTTGGACAGCCTATCCCGGATAAACAGCGGTTTCCAAGCACTCACTCTTCCATCTTGTCCTTTGCTCGGATGGCCACATATGATATTCTTAAGCTTGAGAATCGAGTTGCTTGAATCTCTTCACCGGTGGCGTTCGGTGAGGGTGAGGCGGAGGAACACCATTTTCCACAACATACCGAGATCATTATCAATTGCCTCAAGATGCATTAGCATCTTATTCTTCGATGAGGGGTAGTCTGTCCCCGCCGAAGGTAGGAGCCAGGCGAACCTTGATCATACCTGCGGTCGACATAACTAAAACTCGGTGGTTAAACCAAAATCACCGAGAACAAGGGTACCTTGCTCGATACCAATTGAAAGTCGTTATATCAACTAGGCGGGGGGGTGAATAAGCGATTTTATGAATTTTCACTAAGGAATTTGCGGTGAGAAATTCCTTAGCGAAGAAACTACCTTGGAATAAGTACTCGAAGTAAGCATAACGGAATACGAGGCATGGTCATCATGATGAAATGAAGACAAGCCACAGTCTGAAAGCATAATCACGAGGATAACACAAGATGAAGACAAACAAAGCTGAAGAAATTGAGCGAGGAAATTGAAAAAGTCTTCAATCAAAGTCTTCAAACACAGATATGATGAAGCACTTAACACGAATGAGGAAATGAAAGAGTTGAGGAAATGGAACGATAAGCTTGGTGAAGACAATGATTTGGTAGACCAGTTCCAACTGTTGTCTCGGTTATGCGTCACGGTTGGAGGCGGTGAGTATTTAAACTCGAGGACACACAATCCGGACACCCGATCCTGAACACGCCTTTCGGGACACCAAATCCTCCGTATTCTCCTTGAGCGAGGTCACACAGACCTCGTCCAATCACTCGAGGTAAGTCTTGACGACTTCCAAACCTTCACAAACTTCGGTCACTCGGCGATCCACAATTCCTCTTGGATGCTCTAGACCATGGCCTAACAAATGCGGAAGAAGCCACAGTCTTCAAAGGTAACAAGCGTCAGATTCCACAGGATCAATTTTCTTGATTATGCTCAATCACTTTGGGTTTGTAGGTGTTTGGGTTTGGGTTTTCCTCACTTGATGATTTTCACTCAAAGTCCTCGGAGGATGGGATGCTCTCAAATGACAAGTGTCAATTTCTCTCGGAGCAACCAACCATTTAGTGGTTGTAGAGGTGACTATTTATAGCCTAGGGAGCAGCCGACATGATAAGACATAAATGCCCTTCAATGATATGACCGTTAGGTGGATAAGATATTTTGGGACAAGCTGGCGTAGCACAACAGCGATCGGAAATTTGAGTATCAAATTCCTCGGGGTTATCATGTTCCTCCTTTGTGTAGGCAATTCGCACTAGCAAATTCCTAACTCCTCGGTCGAGAACAAATTCCTCGTGACGGAAGAACTTCGTCTTTGTCCTTTGAAGAAATTAGTGAGCTGTATGAGATTTCAATGGCTTCACTCGAAGGAATTGGTAGGTGTAGGATTTTGAGTTGAGCATCACATGGAAATTTTTCCTTAGTATTTCCTCGACCCCCTTTAACGATGCGGTGTTTCCTATGACTCAAGAAAGAGAAATCGAAACTACGAAAATAAAAGTCTTCACGCTTCATGTTCCTCAAATGAATACCAAGTCTTCAAGGTCACACAATTTCTTCACTTTCAAAGTCTTGAGAAGTCTTGAATACAAAAGTCTTGATCGAAGAACTTCATTTTAGAATTCGACTTTCTCTGTAAATACCAAACTCCTCATAGACTTATAGACACTGTGTACACTCATAAACTCATTAGTCCCTTAACCTATAAGTCTTCAATACACCAAAATCACTAAAGGGCACTAGATGCACTTACGGATAGCTTTGTTTTCTCTCTAATGCAGCTTGAGTTTAGTTAGCTAAACTAGCTTAATAAGCGATACTCCTCCTTGGGATAGGAGGTTGCAGCCGTAAGGCTGACCAACAAGTCTTGAGATCGGATGTGTCATATTAATGCGATAGAAGCACAAAAGTAAGACCAATTTTCGGATTGGCACAAAATGACTTGATTTAGTTCGAGGCGTAAAGTTTTTCTTTGAAGTTTTTGGTTTCCAAGCCTATGGCACTTTTAAACCATTTGTGTGTTTCGGCATAAGTCTCATGATTACAGCGTGGACACCTTTAGAATTCGGCGAAACATTCTCGGATATTGCTATATATGCATCGATTTCAAATTGTGTCTTGATTGATAGTTGGGTTGCGGCTCTTGTGCTTGCCTCCTATGTCCCACTTTGTTCGGCTAGGTGTGCAAAGGAGAACCACTGCGATTGTGCTTCCAGCTCGAATGGTTAGGCACCTTAGTGGAAAAGCGAGGCCCGGCGACACAATGGGTGTAAAGCGGTCGGCGATCCGATGGCGGTGTCAAACTATAGATCGATACCGATTACCCCATGATAAATGGTGGGACTTTCATAACATTGGCCAAAGTGTTAATGGCTAGACTTGATCGGTGCGAACACTAACAGGGGCTCATAGCTAGCTTCCCGATGTGGCCTTGGGATAATTAAGCTACTGATAAACCTCATTAATGATGCCCGTCACCACGATTCTTATTTGCTAATCTCGCGTTAATTGAAACGATTCAAATTCAAAATCAAGCAAACAATAAAAGATTTCAAATATTAAAACTAAAATGTTAGGAGTGAGCCAAATAATGCATAAGGTAATTGTAGTGGAGAAACCACACTTTTATAAAATGTTTAAATGCTCAAATGGGAATGAAACAACAACATAACCAATTAATTAAATGCCTTTTATAAAGTTATAATAATATAACTAGTTTAGTAGTGTGCCAAAATAATTGTGGCAGTGGAATAATTAATAATACTAATTTAGGTGCTCATTTGGTATTTTATAAAACTAACCTAAAAGAAACTTCAAATAAAAAGCAGAAAAGAAATAAAATAGATCTGAGAAAAGTTCTAAACAAAAACAAAACAAAACAAAAAACGGAAGAAAGACCCACACCCCTTTTGGGCCTCGGCCTAGCTGGCCACCAACCGGTCCGGCCCACCTAACCCCCAAGCGGGAACCCTAGCCCATCGCACCCTCTCCCCCACTCGCTCCCCGCCCTCCTCCCTCTCCCCGATCCGTCTGGATCGGGATGGCTCTCCCGACCCGTCCCCTCGGACCCGACGCCGCCCGGCCCCGCCGTCGTCGCCACGTCACCCAGGGCCGACCCCATCGCCCGTCGCCGCGAAGCCGCCTCGCCGGCCCCGCCCTCGTCCTAAGCGCCTCTGTCCCCTCTCCCCAGCAAGCGCCATTCGGCGCTCCGCCCGTCGCCTCCTCCCGACCGCTCTCGCACCAACCGCGTCGCCCGGAGCAGTCGTCCTCGCCCCACCTCGCCCGGCCTGAAGGCCACCCCACGCCCGGCCTTCTCCTCGCGGCTTCCCCTCTCCGGACCTCCCTCGCGGACTGCTTCCTCTCCGGCGCCGTCGTCCCGACCCCCTCCACGAGCCCGCTGCCCGTGCCCTACATCACCGGTGAGGCCACGGCCTTCCTCTCCCTTCTCCCCATACATCGTCGGCGACCGCATCTCGTCACACTTTCGTCGCGCCCTTGCCTTCCTCTACCTGTGCGGCGCGCCCTTGGGCCAGCGCCTGCTGCAGCGAGCGCGCCCGTGAACCGTCCGCACCGCATACCGTGGTTGCGCCCATGTTAAGCTCTTTGCCCTTGCCGGCGCCGCTTGCTTTCCACGCTTTCCAAGTGGCCTCGCCCGTGACCACGCTTGGTGCCATCCGCTCGGCCGACCGGTGACCCGCCTCGTCGGTGCCACCTTGCGCCCGGGCAGCCCACATGGCACCCACCACGGCACCCGTCGGCTCCGCTCGAGGTACGCCCGTCGGTGCCAGCGCCCAC
>JAHIAM010001609.1:0-26325 GCA_021605205.1 Aegilops longissima
GATTTCCATGGTTGTTGAACCTCAGGATGCGTTTACATGTGTGTCATCAACACTCGCGGTTTTTGTCGATTCCGACCCGTTTCTTGGACTATTACTCACCGTTTTGGGGTCCTAAAGCGATTTCCATGGTTGTTGAACCCCAAGGTGGGCTTACGTGTCGGTCATCAACACTCATAGTTTTGGCCGATTCTGGCCCGTTTCATGGACTATTACTCATTGTTTTGGTGTCCCAAAGGGATTTCCATGGTTGTTGAACCTCAGGGTGCGTTTACATGTGTGTCATCAACACTCGCGGTTTTTGTCGATTCTGACCCGTTTCTTGGACTATTACTCACCGTTTTGGGGTCCTAAAGCGATTTCCATGGTTGTTGAACCCCAAGGTGGGCTTACGTGTCGGTCATCAACACTCATAGTTTTGGCCGATTCTGACCCGTTTCATGGACTATTACTCATTGTTTTGGAGTCCCGGAGTGATTTCCATGATTGATGAACCCCCGGTGCGTTTACGTTTCGGTCATCAACGCTCGCTGTTTTTGTCGATTCTGACCCGTTTCATGGACTATTACTCACCGTTTTGGGGTCCCAGAGCGATTTCCATGGTTGTTGAACCCGAAGATGCGTTTACATGTCCGTCATCAACACTCGCGGTTTTTGTCGATTCTGACCTATTACTTTCGTTTGGACTATTACTCACCGTTGAACCCCAAGGTTTGGGGTCCCAAAGCGATTTCCATGGTTGTTGAACCCCAAGGTGGGTTTACGTGTCGGTCATCAACACTCGCAGTTTTGGCCGATTCTGGCCCGTTTTGGACTATTACTCACCGTGGACGATTTCCATGGTTTTACTCATTGTTTTGGGGTCCGGGTGATTTCCATGATTTTGAACCCGGTGTTTACGTTTGGTCATCAACACTCATCGCGATTCGACCCGTTTCATGGACTATTACTCACCGTTTTGGGGTCCCAAAGCGATTTCCATGGTTGTTTTTGTCTTACGTGTCGGTCATTCGACCCGTTTCATGGACTATTACTCACCGTTTTGGGGTCCCAAAGCGATTTCCATGGTTGTTGAACCCAAGGTGCGTTTCATGGACTATTTACGTGTGCGCTTACGTGTCGTTCAACACCGTTTCCCGATTTTGGACTATTACTCATTGTTTGGGTGATTTCCATGGTTTTGAACCCAAGGTGCGCTTTTTGGTCATCAACACTCGCTGTTTTTGTCGATTCTGACCCGTTTCATGGACTATTACTCACCGTTTTGGGGTCCCAAAGCGATTTCCATGGTTGTTGAACCCCAAGGTGCGTACGTGTCGGTTCAACACGTTTTGTCGATTCGGTCATCACTATTACTCAGTTTTGGTCCGATTCAAGGTGCGACGTGTCGGTCATCAACACCATAGTTTTTCGATTGACCCGTTTCATGGACTATTACTCACCGGAGTGATTTCCATGGTTGTTGAACCCAAGGTGCGCGTTTACGTTTGGTCATCAACACTTTCGTTTTTGTCGATTGACCCGTTTCATGGACTATTACTCACCGTTTTGGGGTCAAAGCGATTTCCATGGTTGTTGAACTTACGTGTCGGTGCGTTTTCGATTCTGACCCGTTTCATGGACTATTACTCTCAAAGCGATTTTGGTTGATTTGCGCACGTGTCGGTCATCAACACTCCGATTGATTTCCATGGTTTGAACCCCAGGTGCGTTTACGTTTCGGTCATCAACACTCATAGTTTTTGTCGATTCTGACCGTTTCATGGACTATTACTCACCGTTTGGGGTCCCAAAGCGATTTCCATGGTTGTTGAACCCCAAGGTGCGTTACGTGTCGGTCATCAACACTCGCGTTTTTGTCGATTCTGACCCGTTTCATGGACTATTACTCACCGTTTTGGGGTCCCAAAGCGATTTCCATGGTTGTTGAACCCCAAGGTGCGCTTACGTGTCGGTCATCAACACTCGCAGTTTTTGCCGATTCTGCCCGTTTCATGGACTATTACTCATTGTTTTGGGGTCCCGGGTGATTTCCATGATTGTTGAACCCCGGGTGCGTTTACGTTTGGTCATCAATGCTCGCTGTTTTTGTCGATTCTGACCCATTTCATGGACTATTACTCACCATTTTGGGGTCCCAAAGCGATTTCCATGGTTGTTGAACCCCAAGGTGCGCTTACGTGTGACCCGTTTCATGGGTCATCAACACTCATGGTTTTTGTCGATTCTGACCCGCTCACCGTTTTTCATTTCCATGATTGTTGAACCCCAAGGTGGACTATTACTCACCGTTTTGGGGTCACAAAGCGATTTCCATGGTTTTGAACCCCAAGGTGCGCTTACGTGTCGGTCATCAACACTCGCGGTTTTTGTTGATTCTGACCCGTTTCGTGGACAATTACTCACCGATTTGGTTTCCCAAAGCGATTTCCATGGTTGTTGAACCCCAAGGTGCGCTTACGTGTCGGTCATCAACACTCACAGTTTTGGCCGATTCTGGCCCGTTTCGTGGACTATTACTCATTGTTTTGGGGTCCCGGAGTGATTTCCACGATTGACGAACCCCGGGTGCATTTACGTTTTGGTCATCAACGTTCGCTGTTTTTGTCGATTCCGACCCGTTTCATGGACTATTACTCACCGTTTTGGGGTCCCAAAGCGATTTCCATGGTTGTTGAACCCCAAGGTGGGCTTACATGTCGGTCATCAACACTCGCAGTTTTGGCCGATTCTGACCCGTTTCGTGGACTATTACTCACCATTTTGGTGTCCCAAAGGGATTTCCATGGTTGTTGAACCTCGGGATGCGTTTACATGTGTGTCATCAACACTCGCGGTTTTTGTCGATTCCGACCCGTTTCTTGGACTATTACTCACCGTTTTGGGGTCCTAAAGCGATTTCCATGGTTGTTGAACCCCAAGGTGGGCTTACGTGTCGGTCATCAACACTCATAGTTTTGGCCGATTCTGGCCCGTTTCATGGACTATTACTCATTGTTTTGGTGTCCCAAAGGGATTTCCATGGTTGTTGAACCTCAGGTGCGTTTACATGTGTGTCATCAACACTCGCGGTTTTTGTCGATTCTGACCCGTTTCTTGGACTATTACTCATCGTTTTGGGGTCCTAAAGCGATTTCCATGGTTGTTGAACCCCAAGGTGGGCTTACGTGTCGGTCATCAACACTCATAGTTTTGGCCGATTCTGACCCGTTTCATGGACTATTACTCATTGTTTTGGAGTCCCGGAGTGATTTCCATGATTGATGAACCCCCGGTGCGTTTACGTTTCGGTCATCAACGCTCGCTGTTTTTGTCGATTCTGACCCGTTTCATGGACTATTACTCACCGTTTTGGGGTCCCAGAGCGATTTCCATGGTTGTTGAACCCGAAGATGCGTTTACATGTCCGTCATCAACACTCGCGGTTTTTGTCGATTCTGACCCGTTTCATGGACTATTACTCACCGTTTGGGGTCCCAAAGCGATTTCCATGGTTGTTGAACCCCAAGGTGCACTTACGTGTCGGTCATCAACACTCGCAGTTTTGGCCGATTCTGGCCCGTTTCGTGGACTATTACTCATTGTTTTGGGGTCCGGGTGATTTCCATGATTTTGACCCCAAGGTGCGTTTACGTTTGGTCATCAACACTTTTGTTTTGTCGATGACCCGTTTCATGGACTATTACTCACCGTTTTGGGGTCCCAAAGTGATTTCCATGGTTGTTGAACCCAAGGTGTTTCATGGACTATCAACACTCGCTGTTTTGTCGACTGACCCATTTCTTTGGGGTCCCAAAGCGATTTCCATGGTTGTTGAACCCCCAAGGTGCACTTACGTGTCGGTCATCAACACTCGCGGTTTTGTCGATTCTGACCCGTTTCATGGACTATTACTCACCGTTTTGGGGTCCCAAAGCGATTTCCATGGTTGTTGAACCCAAGGTGCGTTTACGTGTCGGCTTACGTTTTGTCGGACCCGTTTCATCATTACTCACCGTTTTGGGGTCCAGCGATTTCCATTTGTTGATTCTGCCCATTTTCGTGGTCAACCGGAGTTTTGATTTCATGACTCATTGTTTTGGGGTCCCGGAGTGATTTCCATGATTGTTGAACCCAAGGTGCGTTTACGTTTGGTCATCAACACTATTCGCTGTTTTTGTCGATTCTGACCCGTTTCATGGACTATTACTCACCGTTTTGGGGTCCCAAAGCGATTTCCATGGTTGTTGAACCCAAGGTGCGCTTACGTGTCGGGTCATCAACTCGCGGTTTTTGTCGATTCACCCGTTTCATGGACTATTACTCACCGGTTTTGTCCCGATTTCCATGGTTGTTGAACCCGTTTCATGTGGACTATTACTCACCGTTTTGGACTATTACCACCGTTTTGGGGCGATTTCCATGGTTGTTGAACCCCAAGGTGCGCTTTCGGTCATCAACACTCATAGTTTTGGTCGATTCTGACCCGTTTCATGGACTATTACTCATTGTTTTGGGGTCCGGAGTGATTTCCATGGTTGTTGAACCCCAAGGTGCGCTTACGTTTCGGTTACGTTTTTTTGACCCGGTCATCAACACTCGTTTTTGTCGATTCTGACCCGTTTCATGGACTATTACTCACCGTTTTGGGGTCCCAAAGCGATTTCCATGGTTGTTGAACCCCAAGGTGCGCTTACGTGTCGGTCATCAACACTCGCGTTTTTGTCGATTCTGACCCGTTTCATGGACTATTACTCACCGTTTTGGGGTCCCAAAGCGATTTCCATGGTTGTTGAACCCCAAGGTGCGCTTACGTGTCGGTCATCAACACTCATAGTTTTTGGCGATTCTGGCCCGTTTCATGGACTATTACTCATTGTTTTGGGGTCCGGGTGATTTCCATGATTGTTTGACCCCGGGTGCGTTTACGTTTCGGTCATCAATGCTCGCTGTTTTTGTCGATTTGACCCATTTCATGGACTATTACTCACCATTTTGGGGTCCCAAAGCGATTTCCATGGTTGTTGAACCCCAAGGTGCGCTTACGTGTCGGTCATCAACACTCATGTTTTTGTCGATTCTGACCCGTTTCATGGACTATTACTCACCGTCCCAAAGCGATTTTTGGGGTCTGGCGATTTCCATGGTTTTGAACCCCAAGGTGCTATTTATTGTTTTGTGTCGGTCATCAACACTCGCGGTTTTGTCGATTGACCCGTTTCATGGACTATTACTCACCGTTTTGGGGTCCCAAAGCGATTTCCATGGTTGTTGAACCCCAAGGTGCGCTTACGTGTCGGTCATCAAGGTGCGATTCTGACCGTTTCATGGACTATTACTCATTGTTTTGGGGTCAACATTTCCATGGTTTTGAACCCCGATTCTGACCCGTTTTTCATGGACTATTACTCACCGTTTTGGGGTCCAAAGCGATTTCCATGGTTGTTGAACCCCAAGGTGCGTTTACGTGTTGGTCATCAACACTTTCGTTTTTGTCGATTCGACCCGTTTCATGGACTATTACTCACCGTTTTGGGGTCCAAAGCGATTTCCATGGTTGTTGAACCCAAGGTGCGCTTACGTGTCGGTCATCAACACTCGCAGTTTTGCCGATTCTGACCCGTTTCGTGGACTATTACTCATTGTTTTGGGTCCCAAAGTGATTTCCATGGTTGTTGAACCCCGGGTGCGTTTACGTTTGTGGTCATCAACTTTTCGCTGTTTTTGTCGATTCCGACCCGTTTCATGGACTATTACTCACCGTTTTGGGGTCCCAAAGCGATTTCCATGGTTGTTGAACCCCAAGGTGGGCTTACGTGTCGGTCATCAACACTCATAGTTTTGGCCGATTCTGGCCCGTTTCATGGACTATTACTCATTGTTTTGGTGTCCCAAAGGATTTCCATGGTTGTTGAACCTCGGTGGGTGCGTTTACATGTGTGTCATCACACACTTTTTTGTTTTTGTCGATTCGACCCGTTTCTTGGACTATTACTCACCGTTTTGGGGTCCTAAAGCGATTTCCATGGTTGTTGAACCCCAAGGTGGGCTTACGTGTCGGTCATCAACACTCATAGTTTTGGCGATTCTGGCCCGTTTCATGGACTATTACTCATTGTTTTGGGGTCCCAGTGAAAGGATTTCCATGGTTGTTGAACCTCGTGGTGCGTTTGTGTGTCATCAACACTCGCGGTTTTTGTCGATTCTGACCCGTTTCTTGGACTATTACTCACCGTTTTGGGGTCCCAAAGCGATTTCCATGGTTGTTGAACCCCAAGGTGCGCTTACGTGTCGGTCATCAACACTCATAGTTTTGGTCGATTCTGACCGTTTCATGGACTATTACTCATTGTTTTGGGGTCCCTGAGTGATTTCCATGGTTGTTGAACCCCAAGGTGCGTTTACGTTTGGTCATCAACGCTTCGCTGTTTTTGTCGATTCTGACCCGTTTCATGGACTATTACTCACCGTTTTGGGGTCCGCGAGCGATTTCCATGGTTGTTGAACCCGAAGGTGCGTTTACATGTCGGTCATCAACACTCGCGGTTTTTGTCGATTCTGACCCGTTTCATGGACTATTACTCACCGTTTTGGGGTCCCAAAGCGATTTCCATGGTTGTTGAACCCCAAGGTGCGTTTACGTGTCGGTCATCAACACTCGCAGCAGTTTTGCCCGTTTCGATTCTGGCCCGTTTTTGATGGACTATTACTCATTGTTTTGGGGTCCCGAGTGATTTCCATGATTGTTGAACCCCGGGTGCGTTTACGTTTTGGTCATAAACACTCGCTGTTTTTGTCGATTCTGACCCGTTTCATGGACTATTACTGACCGTTTGGGGGTCCCAAAGCGATTTCCATGGTTGTTGAACCCGAAGGTGCGCTTACGTGTCGGTCATCAACGTGTCGGTCATCAACTTTCGCCGTTTTGGGTTTTGTCGATTCTGGACCCGTTTCTGGACTATTACTCACCGTTTTGGGGTCCCAAAGCGATTTCCATGGTTGTTGAACCCCAAGGTGGTTTACGTGTCGGTCATCAACACTAGCAGTTTTTGCGATTCTGACCCGTTTCATGGACTATTACTCATTGTTTTGGGGTCCCGGAGTGATTTCCATGATTGTTGAACCCCAAGGTGCGCTTACGTTTGGTCATCAACACTCTGTTTTGTCGATTCTGACCCGTTTCATGGACTATTACTCACCGTTTTGGGGTCCCAAAGCGATTTCCATGGTTGTTGAACCCCAAGGTGCGCTTACGTGTCGGTCATCAACACTCGCGGTTTTTGTCGATTCTGACCCGTTTCATGGACTATTACTCACCGTTTTGGGGTCCCAAAGCGATTTCCATGGTTGTTGAACCCCAAGGTGCGCATTACGTGTCGGTCATCAACTATTACGCAGATTTTTTGTCGATTCAAGGCCCGTTTTCATGGACTATTACTCATTGTTTTGGGGTCCCAAAGTGATTTCCATGGTTGTTGAACCCCAAGGTGCGTTTACGTTTCGGTCATCAACACTCGCTGTTTTTGTCGATTCTGACCCGTTTCATGGACTATTACTCACAGTTTTGGGGTCCCAAAGCGATTTCCATGGTTGTTGAACCCCAAGGTGCGTTTACGTGTCGGTCATCAACACTCGCGGTTTTTGTCGATTCTGACCCGTTTCATGGACTATTACTCACCGTTTTGGGGTCCCAAAGCGATTTCCATGGTTGTTGAACCCCAAGGTGCGCTTACGTGTCGGTCATCAACACTCATAGTTTTGGCCGATTCTGACCCGTTTCATGGACTATTACTCATTGTTTTGGGGTCCCGGAGTGATTTCCATGATTGATGAACCCCAGGGTGCGTTTACGTTTCGGTCATCAACACTCGCTGTTTTTGTCGATTCTGACCCGTTTCATGGACTATTACTCACCGTTTTGGGGTCCCAAAGCGATTTCCATGGTTGTTGAACCCCAAGGTGCGCTTACGTGTCGGTCATCAACACTAGCGGTTTTTGTCGATTCTGACCCGTTTCATGGACTATTACTCACCGTTTTGGGTCACCGTTTGGGGTCCTAAAGCGATTTCCATGGTTGTTTTGAACCCCAAGGTGCGCTTACGTGTCGGTCATCAACACTCGCAGTTTTTGGCGATTCTGGCCCGTTCATGGACTATTACTCATTGTTTTGGGGTCCCGGGTGATTTCCATGATTGTTGAACCCGGTGCGTTTACGTTTCGGTCATCAATGCTCGCTGTTTTTGTCGATTCTGACCGTTTCATGGACTATTACTCACCGTTTTGGGGTCGATTTCCATGGTTGTTGAACCCCAAGGTGCGTTTTGTCGGTCATCAACACTCATGGTTTTTGTCGACCCATTTCATGGACTATTACTCACCATTTTGGGGTCCCAAAGCGATTTCCATGGTTGTTGAACCCCAAGGTGCGCTTACGTGTCGGTCATCAACACTCATGGTTTTTGTCGATTCTGACCCGTTTCAAGGACTATTACTCACCGTTTTGGGGTCACAAAGCGATTTCCATGGTTTTGAACCCCAAGGTGCGTTTACGTGTCGGTCATCAACACTCGCGGTTTTGTTGATTCTGACCCGTTTCATGGACAATTACTCACCGATTTGGTTTCCCAAAGCGATTTCCATGGTTGTTGAACCCCAAGGTGCGCTTACGTGTCGGCCATCAACACTCACAGTTTTGGCCGATTCTGGCCCGTTTCGTGGACTATTACTCATTGTTTTGGGGTCCCGGGGTGATTTCCATGATTTTGAACCCGGTGCATTTACGTTTTGGTCATCAACGTTCGTTTTTTTTTGTCGATTCCGACCCGTTTCATGGACTATTACTCACCGTTTTGGGGTCCCAAAGCGATTTCCATGGTTGTTGAACCCCAAGGTGGGCTTACATGTCGGTCATCAACACTCGCAGTTTTGGCCGATTCTGACCCGTTTCGTGGACTATTACTCACCATTTTGGTGTCCCAAAGGGATTTCCATGGTTGTTGAACCTCAGGATGCGTTTACATGTGTGTCATCAACACTCGCGGTTTTTGTCGATTCCGACCCGTTTCTTGGACTATTACTCACCGTTTTGGGGTCCTAAAGCGATTTCCATGGTTGTTGAACCCCAAGGTGGGCTTACGTGTCGGTCATCAACACTCATAGTTTTGGCCGATTCTGGCCCGTTTCATGGACTATTACTCATTGTTTTGGTGTCCCAAAGGGATTTCCATGGTTGTTGAACCCGTGGTGCGTTTACATGTGTGTCATCAACACTCGCGTTTTTGTCGATTCTGACCCGTTTCTTGGACTATTACTCATCGTTTTGGGGTCCTAAAGCGATTTCCATGGTTGTTGAACCCCAAGGTGGGCTTACGTGTCGGTCATCAACACTCATAGTTTTGGCGATTCTGACCCGCTTCATGGACTATTACTCATTGTTTTGGAGTCCCGGAGTGATTTCCATGATTGATGAACCCCCGGTGCGTTTACGTTTCGGTCATCAACGCTCGCTGTTTTTGTCGATTCTGACCCGTTTCATGGACTATTACTCACCGTTTTGGGGTCCCAGAGCGATTTCCATGGTTGTTGAACCCGAAGATGCGTTTACATGTCCGTCATCAACACTCGCGGTTTTTGTCGATTCTGACCCGTTTCCTGGACTATTACTCACCGTTTTGGGGTCCCAAAGCGATTTCCATGGTTGTTGAACCCCAAGGTGGGCTTACGTGTCGGTCATCAACACTAGTTTTGGCGATTCTGGCCCGTTTCGTGGACTATTACTCATTGTTTTGGGGTCCCGGGTGATTTCGATTGGAACCCGAGTGCGTTTTGGACTCGATTACATGGACTATTATTGTTTTGGGGTCCGAGTGATTTCCATGATTGTTGAACCCCGGGTGCGTTTATGTTTGGTCATAAACACTCATTTCCATGTTTTTTGTCGATTCGATTGACCCCGTTTCATGGACTATTACTCACCGTTTGGGGTCCCAAAGCGATTTCCATGGTTGTTGAACCCAAGGTGCGCTTACGTGTCGGTCATCAACACTCGCAGTTTTGGCGATTTGGCCGATTTCGTGGACCCGATTGATGGACTATTACTCATTGTTTTGGGGTCCCAAAGTGATTTCCATGATTGTTGAACCCCAAGGTGCGTTTACGTTTGGTCATCAACACTCGCTGTTTTTGTTCGATTCTGACCCGTTTCATGGACTATTACTCACCGTTTTGGGGTCCCAAAGCGATTTCCATGGTTGTTGAACCCCAAGTGTCGGTCATGCACTTACGGTTTGTCGGTCATCAACACTCGCGGTTTTGGCGATTCTGACCCGTTTTTCGATTGGACTATTACTCATTGTTTTGGGGTCCCAAAGTGATTTCCATGGTTGTTGAACCCCAAGGTGCGTTTACGTTTCGGTCATCAACACTCGCTGTTTTTGTCGATTCGACCCATTTCATGGACTATTACTCACCGTTTTGGGGTCCCAAAGCGATTTCCATGGTTGTTGAACCCCCCAAGTGCGTTTACGTCGGTCATCAACACTCACCGTTGTCGGTCATCAACACTCATGGTTTTTGTCGATTCTGACCCGCGATTTCATGGACTATTACTCACCGTTTTTTGGGGACCCAAAGCGATTTCCATGGTTGTTGAACCCCAAGGTGCGCTTACGTGTCGGTCATCAACACTCGCGTTTTTGTCGATTCTGACCGTTTTGGACTATTTCACCGTTTTGGGGTGGACTATTACTCACCGTTTTTTGGTTTCCCAAAGCGATTTCCATGGTTGTTGAACCCCAAGGTGCGCTTACGTGTCGGTCATCAACACTCACAGTTTTGCCGATTCTGGCCCGTTTCGTGGACTATTACTCATTGTTTTGGGGTCCCGGAGTGATTTCCACGATTGACGAACCCCGGGTGCATTTACGTTTTGGTCATCAACGTTCGCTGTTTTTTGTCGATTCCGACCCGTTTCATGGACTATTACTCACCATTTTGGGGTCCCAAAGCGATTTCCATGGTTGTTGAACCCCAAGGTGGGCTTACATGTCGCTCATCAACACTCGCAGTTTTTGCCGATTCTGACCCGTTTCGTGGACTATTACTCACCATTTTGGTGTCCCAAAGGGATTTCCATGGTTGTTGAACCTCAGGATGCGTTTACATGTGTGTCATCAACACTCGCGGTTTTTGTCGATTCCGACCCGTTTCTTGGACTATTACTCACCGTTTTGGGGTCCTAAAGCGATTTCCATGGTTGTTGAACCCCAAGGTGGGCTTACGTGTCGGTCATCAACACTCATAGTTTTGGCCGATTCTGGCCCGTTTCATGGACTATTACTCATTGTTTTGGTGTCCCAAAGGGATTTCCATGGTTGTTGAACCTCAGGGTGCGTTTACATGTGTGTCATCAACACTCGCGGTTTTTGTCGATTCTGACCCGTTTCTTGGACTATTACTCACCGTTTTGGGGTCCTAAAGCGATTTCCATGGTTGTTGAACCCCAAGGTGGGCTTACGTGTCGGTCATCAACACTCATAGTTTTGGCCGATTCTGACCCGTTTCATGGACTATTACTCATTGTTTTGGGGTCCGGGTGATTTCCATGATTGATGAACCCCGGTGCGTTTACGTTTGGTCATCAACTTCGCTGTTTTTGTCGATTTTGACCCGTTTCATGGACTATTACTCACCGTTTTGGGGTCCCAAAGCGATTTCCATGGTTGTTGAACCCAAGATGCCCAAGGTGCGTTTACATGTCGGTCATCAACACTCGCGGTTTTGTCGATTCTGACCCGTTTCATGGACTATTACTCACCGTTTTGGGGTCCCAAAGCGATTTCCATGGTTGTTGAACCCCAAGGTGCGCTTACGTGTCGGTCATCAACACTCGCGTTTTTGTCGATTCTGGCCCGTTTCATGGACTATTACTCACCGTTTTGGGGTCCAAAGTGATTTCCATGGTTGTTGAACCCCAAGGTGCGTTTACGTTCGGTCATCAACACTCGCTGTTTTTGTCGATTCTGACCCGTTTCATGGACTATTACTCACCGTTTTGGGGTCCCAAAGCGATTTCCATGGTTGTTGAACCCCAAGGTGCTTACGTGTCGGTCATCAACACTTTACGGTTTTTGTCGATTCGCCCATTTTTCATGGACTATTACTCACCGTTTTGTTTTGATTTCCATGGTTGTTGAACCCCAAGGTGCGTTTTTCGGTCATCAACACTCATAGTTTTTGGCGATTTGACCCGTTTCATGGACTATTACTCACCGTTTTGGGGTCCAAAGCGATTTCCATGGTTGTTGAACCCAAGGTGCGCGTTACGTGTTGTCGGTCATCAACACTCTGTTTTTGTCGATTCTGACCCATTTCATGGACTATTACTCACCGTTTTGGGGTCCCAAAGCGATTTCCATGGTTGTTGAACCCCAAGGTGCTTTTGTCGTGTCATCAACAACTCTGCTGTTTTGTCGATTCGATTCTGGACTCCCGATTTCCATGGTTGGACTATTACTCACCGTTTTGGGGTCCCATGGACTATTAGCGATTTCCATGGTTGTTGAACCCCAAGGTGCGTTTACGTGTCGGTCATCAACACTCGCGGTTTTTTGTCGATTCTGACCCGTTTCATGGACTATTACTCACCGTTTTGGGGTCCCAAAGCGATTTCCATGGTTGTTGAACCCCAAGGTGCGCTTACGTGTCGGTCATCAACACTCAGTTTTGCCGATTCTGCCCGTTTCGTGGACTATTACTCATTGTTTTGGGGTCCCCGGGTGATTTCCATGATTGTTGACCCCGGTGCATTTACGTTTTGGTCATCAACACTCGCTGTTTTTTTGTCGATTCGACCCGTTTCATGGACTATTACTCACCGTTTTGGGGTCCCAAAGCGATTTCCATGGTTGTTGAACCCCAAGTGTGGCTTACGTGTCGGTCATCAACACTCGCGGTTTTTGTCGATTCTGACCCGTTTCATGGACTATTACTCACCGTTTTGGGGTCCCAAAGCGATTTCCATGGTTGTTGAACCCAAGGTGCGCTTACGTGTGGTCATCAACACTGCGCGGTTTTTACATGTGTCATCTATTACTCATTGTTTTGGGGTCCCGGGTGATTTCGCGGTTGTTTGCGTTTTTTGTCGATTCGACCCGATTTGACCCGTTTTGGACTATTATCACTCACCGCGATTTTGGGGTCCTAAAGCGATTTCCATGGTTGTTGAACCCCAAGGTGGGCTTACGTTTTGGTCGATTTCATCAACACTCATAGTTTTCATCGATTCTCGATTCCCGTTTCATGGACTATTACTCATTGTTTTGGGTCCCAAAGCGATTTCCATGGTTGTTGAACCCCAAGGTGCGTTTATGTGTGTCATCAACACTCGCGGTTTTTGTCGATTCTGACCCGTTTCTTGGACTATTACTCACCGCTTTGGGGTCCAAAGCGATTTCCATGGTTGTTGAACCCCAAGGTGGGCTTACGTGTCGGTCATCAACACTCATAGTTTTGGCGATTCTGCCCGTTTCATGGACTATTACTCATTGTTTTGGGGTCCCGGGTGATTTCCATGATTGACGAACCCCCGGGTGCGTTTACGTTTCGGTCATCAACGCTCGCTGTTTTTGTCGATTCTGACCCGTTTCATGGACTATTACTCACCGTTTTGGGGTCCCGAAAGCGATTTCCATGGTTGTTGAACCCAAGGTGCGATTTACGTGTCGGTCATCAACACTCGCATGGTTGTTTTGTCGATTCTGACCCGTTTCATGGACTATTACTCACCGTTTGGGGTCCAAAGCGATTTCCATGGTTGTTGAACCCCAAGGTGCGCTTACGTGTCGGTCATCAACACTCGCAGTTTTGGCGATTCTGGATTGGCTATTTTCATGGACTATTACTCATTGTTTTGGACTATTACTCATTGTTTTGGGGTCCGGGTGATTTCTCATGGATTTGTTGAACCCCCGGTGTGCGTTTACGTTTGGTCATCAACACTCGCTGTTTTTGTCGATTCTGACCCGTTTCATGGACTATTACTCACCGTTTTGGGGTCCCAAAGCGATTTCCATGGTTGTTGAACCCCAAGGTGCGCTTACGTGTCGGTCATCAACACTCATGGTTTTGGTCGATTCTGACCCGTTTCATGGACTATTACTCATTGTTTTGGGGTCCCTGGCGATTTCCATGGTTTTGAACCCAAGGTGATTTCCATGATTACGTGTCGGTCATACGTTTGGTCATCAACGTCGCTGTTTTGTCGATTCTGACCCGTTTCATGGACTATTACTCACCGTTTTGGGGTCCCAAAGCGATTTCCATGGTTGTTGAACCCCAAGGTGCGCTTACGTGTCGGTCATCAACACTCGCGGTTTTGTCGATTCTGACCCGTTTCATGGACTATTACTCACCGTTTTGGGGTCCCTGGACTATTACTCACCGTTTTGGGGTCCCGAGCGATTTCCATGGTTGTTGAAACCCCGGGTGCATTGATTTCCATGGTTCATCAACAAGGTCGTTTACGTGTGGTTTTCATTGATTTTGTCGATTCTGACCCGTTTCATGGACTATTACTCATTTTTTGGGTCCCAAAGCGATTTCCATGGTTGTTGAACCCAAGGTGCGCTTTATGTCGGTCATCAACACTCGCAGTTTTGTCGATTCTGACCCGTTTCATGGACTATTACTCACCGTTTTTTGGGGTCCCAAAGCGATTTCCATGGTTTTGAACCCAGGTGGACTATTACTTACGTTGGGGTGGTCATCAACAGGTGCGCTTACGTGTGGTCATTTTGTGTTTTTTCGACCCGTTTCATGGACTATTACTCACCGTTTTGGGGTCCCAAAGCGATTTCCATGGTTGTTGAACCCCAAGGTGCGCTTACGTGTCGGTCATCAACACTCGCAGTTTTGTCGATTCTGACCCGTTTCATGGACTATTACTCACCGTTTTGGGGTCCCAAAGCGATTTCCATGGTTGTTGAACCCAAGGTGCGTTTACGTGTCGGTCATCAACACTCGCGGTTTTTGTCGATTCTGACCCATTTCTTGGACTATTACTCACCGTTTTGGGGTCCCAAAGCGATTTCCATGGTTGTTGAACCCCAAGGTGGGCTTACGTGTCGGTCATCAACACTCGCCCGTTTCAGTTTTGCCGATTCTGGCCTTTTACGTTTTTCATGGACTATTACTCATTGTTTTGGGGTCCCAAAGTGATTTCCATGGTTGTTGAACCCCAAGGTGCGTTTACGTGTCGGTCATCAACACTCGCTGTTTTTGTCGATTCTGACCGTTTCATGGACTATTACTCACCGTTTTGGGGTCCCAAAGCGATTTCCATGGTTGTTGAACCCGTTTCGTGGGTCATTACTCACCGTTTTGGGGTTTCATGGACTATTACCATGGTTGTTCCCAAAGCGATTTCCATGGTTGTTGAACCCCAAGGTGCGCTTACGTGTCGGTCATCAACACTCATAGTTTTGGCGATTCTGGCCCGTTTCATGGACTATTACTCATTGTTTTGGGGTCCCGGGTGATTTCCATGATTGTTGAACCCCGGTGCGTTTACGTTTGGTCATCAACACTCGCTGTTTTTGTCGATTCTGACCCGTTTCATGGACTATTACTCACCGTTTTGGGGTCCCAAAGCGATTTCCATGGTTGTTGAACCCAAGGTGCGTTTACGTGTCGGTCATCAACACTCATCGCGTTTTTTGTCGATTCTGACCCGTTTCATGGACTATTACTCACCGTTTTGGGGTCCCAAAGCGATTTCCATGGTTGTTGAACCCCAAGGTGCGCTTTACGTGTCGGTCATCAACACTCGCAGTTTTGTCGATTCCCGCCCGTTTCATGGACTATTACTCACCGTTTTGGGGTCCCAAAGTGATTTCCATGGTTTTGAACCCCAAGGTGCTTTTATGTCGGTCATCAACACTCATGGTTTTTGTCGATTCTGACCCGTTTCATGGACTATTACTCACCGTTTTGGGGTCCCAAAGCGATTTCCATGGTTGTTGAACCCAAGGTGCGCTTACGTGTCGGTCATCAACACTCGCGAGTTTTGCCGATTCTGGCCCACTTCATGGACTATTACTCATTGTTTTGGGGTCCCAAAGTGATTTCCATGGTTGTTGAACCCCAGGTGCGTTTACGTTTTGGTCATCAACACTCGCTGTTTTTGTTTTTGACCCGTTTCGATTCGACCCGTTTTCATGGACTATTACTCACCGTTTTGGGGTCCCATGGAAAGCGATTTCCATGGTTGTTGAACCCCAAGGTGCGCTTTACGTGTCGGTCATCAACACTCATGTTTTTGTCGATTCTGACCCGTTTCATGGACTATTACTGACCGTTTGGGGGTCCCAAAGCGATTTCCATGGTTGTTGAACCCGAAGGTGCGTTTACGTGTCGGTCATCAACACTCGCGGTTTTTGTCGATTCTGACCCGTTTCATGGACTATTACTCACCGTTTTGGGGTCCCAAAGCGATTTCCATGGTTGTTGAACCCCAAGGTGGGCTTACGTGTCGGTCATCAACACTCATAGTTTTTCGATTGGCCCGTTTCATGGACTATTACTCATTGTTTTGGGGTCCCAAAGTGATTTCCATGGTTGTTGAACCCCAAGGTGCGTTTACGTGTGGTCATCAACACTCGCTGTTTTTGTCGATTCTGACCCGTTTCATGGACTATTACTCACCGTTTTGGGGTCCCAAAGCGATTTCCATGGTTGTTGAACCCCAAGGTGCGCTTACGTGTCGGTCATCAACACTCATAGTTTTGGCGATTCTGACCCGTTTCATGGACTATTACTCATTGTTTTGGGGTCCCGGAGTGATTTCCATGGTTGTTGAACCCGGTGCGTTTACGTTGGTCATCAACACTCGCTGTTTTTGTCGATTCTGACCCGTTTCATGGACTATTACTCACCGTTTTGGGTCGATTTGATTTCCATGGTTTTGAACCCCAATGGACTATTACATCACTCCGTTTTTTGGGGTACTCAAAGCGATTTCCATGGTTGTTGAACCCAAGTGCGGTTTTATCATGTTTTTACGTGTCGGTCATCAACACTCGCTGTTTTTGTCGATTCTGACCCGTTTCATGGACTATTACTCACCGTTTTGGGGTCCCAAAGCGATTTCCATGGTTGTTGAACCCGAAGGTGCGTTTACGTGTCGGTCATCAACACTCGCGGTTTTTGTCGATTCTGACCCGTTTCATGGACTATTACTCACCGTTTTGGGGTCCCAAAGCGATTTCCATGGTTGTTGAACCCCAAGGTGGGTTTACGTGTCGGTCATCAACACTAGCAGTTTTGGCGATTCTGGCCCATTTCGTGGACTATTACTCATTGTTTTGGGGTCCCGGAGTGATTTCCATGATTGAAGAACCCCCGGGTGCGTTTACGTTTTGGTCATCAACACTCGCTGTTTTTGTCGATTCTGACCCGTTTCATGGACTATTACTCACCGTTTTGGGGTCCCAAAGCGATTTCCATGGTTGTTGAACCCCAAGGTGCGCTTACGTGTCGGTCATCAACACTCGCAGTTTTTTGTCGATTCTGACCCGTTTCATGGACTATTACTCACCGTTTTGGGGTCCCAAAGCGATTTCCATGGTTGTTGAACCCCAGTGCGTTTACGTTCGGTCATCAACACTCGCTGCTGTTTTTTTGTCGATTCGACCCGTTTCATGGACTATTACTCACCGTTTTGGGGTCCCCGTTTCATGGAGCGATTTCCATGGATTTCCCATGGTTGTGTGCTTACGTGTCGGTCATCAACACTCGTAGTTTTGGCCGATTCTGACCCGTTTCATGGACTATTACTCACCGTTTTGGGGTCCCAAAGCGATTTCCATAGTTGTTGAACCCCAAGGTGCGCTTACGTGTCGGTCATCAACACTTTCGCTGTTTTTGTCGATTCTGACCCGTTTCATGGACTATTACTCACCGTTTTGGGTCCCAAAGCGATTTCCATGGTTGTTGAACCCAAGGTGCGTTTACGTGTGGTCATCAACACTCGCTGTTTTTGTCGATTCGGACCCGTTTCATGGACTATTACTCACCGTTTTGGGGTCCCAAAGCGATTTCCATGGTTGTTGAACCCCCGTTTACGTGTGGTCATCATTACTCACCGTTTTTGTCGATTCTGACCCGTTTCATGGACTATTACTCACCGTTTTGGGTTGAAGCGATTTCCATGGTTGTTGAACCCAAGGTGCGCTTACGTGTCGGTCATCAACACTCATAGTTTTTGGCGATTCTGGCCCGCTATTTCATGGACTATTACTCATTGTTTTGGGGTCCGAGTGATTTCCATGATTGTTTTGGGGTGAACCCCGGTGCGTTTACGTGTCCGTCATCAACACTCGCGGTTTTTGTCGATTCTGACCCGTTTCATGGACTATTACTCACCGTTTGGGGTCCCAAAGCGATTTCCATGGTTGTTGAACCCCAAGGTGCACTTACGTGTCGGTCATCAACACTAGCGGTTTTTGTCGATTCTGGCCCGTTTCATGGACTATTACTCACCGTTTTGGTATCCCACAGTGATTTCCATGGTTTTTGAACCCCAAGGTGCGCTTACGTGTCGGTCATCAACACTCGCAGTTTTGGCCGATTCTGGCCCGTTTCATGGACTATTACTCATTGTTTTGGGGTCCCGGGGTGATTTCCACGATTGACGAACCCCCGGGTGCGTTTACGTTTCGTTCATCAATGCTCGCTGTTTTTGTCGATTCTGACCCATTTCCTGGACTATTACTCACCATTTTGGAGTCCCAAAGCGATTTCCATGGTTGTTGAACCCCAAGGTGCGCTTACGTGTCGGTCATCAACACTCATGGTTTTTGTCGATTCTGACCCGTTTCAAGGACTATTACTCACCGTTTTTTGGGGTCTGGCGATTTCCATGGTTTTGAACCCCAAGGTGCGCTTTACGTGTCGGTCATCAACACTCGCGGTTTTGTTGATTCTGACCCGTTTCGTGGACTATTACTCACCGATTTTGGTTTCCAAAGCGATTTCCATGGTTGTTGAACCCCAAGGTGCGCTTACGTGTCGGCCATCAACACTCACAGTTTTGCCCGATTCTGGCCCGTTTCGTGGACTATTACTCATTGTTTTGGGGTCCCGGAGTGATTTCCATGATTGACGAACCCCGGGTACATTTACGTTTTGGTCATCAACGTTCGCTGTTTTTGTCGATTCCGACCCGTTTCATGGACTATTACTCACCGTTTTGGGGTCCCAAAGCGATTTCCATGGTTGTTGAACCCCAAGGTGGGCTTACATGTCGGTCATCAACACTCGCAGTTTTGGCCGATTCTGACCCGTTTCGTGGACTATTACTCACCATTTTGGTGTCCCAAAGGGATTTCCATGGTTGTTGAACCTCAGGATGCGTTTACATGTGTGTCATCAACACTTTCGCGTTTTTGTCGATTCCGACCCGTTTCTTGGACTATTACTCACCGTTTTGGGGTCCTAAAGCGATTTCCATGGTTGTTGAACCCCAAGGTGGGCTTACGTGTCGGTCATCAACACTCATAGTTTTGGCCGATTCTGGCCCGTTTCATGGACTATTACTCATTGTTTTGGTGTCCCAAAGGGATTTCCATGGTTGTTGAACCTCAGGGTGCGTTTACATGTGTGTCATCAACACTCGCGGTTTTTGTCGATTCTGACCCGTTTCTTGGACTATTACTCATCGTTTTGGGGTCCTAAAGCGATTTCCATGGTTGTTGAACCCCAAGGTGGGCTTACGTGTCGGTCATCAACACTCATAGTTTTGGCGATTCTGACCCGTTTCATGGACTATTACTCATTGTTTTGGAGTCCGGGTGATTTCCATGATTGATGAACCCCGGTGCGTTTACGTTTGGTCATCAACGCTTCGCTGTTTTGTCGTCGATTCTGACCCGTTTCATGGACTATTACTCACCGTTTTGGGGTCCCAGAGCGATTTCCATGGTTGTTGAACCCGAAGATGCGTTTACATGTCCGTCATCAACACTCGTTTTTGTCGATTTTTTTGTCGATTCTGACCCGATTTTCATGGTTGGACTATTACTCACCGTTTTGGGGTCCCATGGAAAGCGATTTCCATGGTTGTTGAACCCCAAGGTGGGTTTACGTGTCGGTCATCAACACTCGCAGTTTTGGCCGATTCTGGCCCGTTTCGTGGACTATTACTCATTGTTTTGGGGTCCCGGAGTGATTTCCACGATTTTGAACCCTCGGTGCGTTTATGTTTGGTCATAAACAACACTGCTGTTTTTGTCGATTCTGACCCGTTTCATGGACTATTACTCACCGTTTGGGGGTCCCAAAGCGATTTCCATGGTTGTTGAACCCAAGGTGCGCTTACGTGTCGGTCATCAACACTCGCAGTTTTGGCCGATTCTGGCCCATTTCGTGGTCCCGGATTGATTTCATGACTCATTGTTTTGGGGTCCCGAGTGATTTCCATGATTGTTGAACCCAAGGTGCGTTTACGTTTGGTCATCAACACTTCGCTGTTTTTTTGTCGATTCTGACCCGTTTCATGGACTATTACTCACCGTTTGGGGTCCAGAGCGATTTCCATGGTTGTTGAACCCAAGGGTGCGCTTACATGTCGGTCATCAACACTCGCGGTTTTGTCGATTCTGACCGTTTCTTGGACTATTACTCACCGTTTTGGGGTCCAAAGCGATTTCCATGGTTGTTGAACCCAAGGTGGTTTACGTGTCGGTCATCAACACTCGCAGTTTTGGCCGATTCTGGCCCGTTTCGTGGACTATTACTCATTGTTTTGGGGTCCCGGGTGATTTCCACGATTGAAGAACCGGTGCATGGACTATTTATTGTTTTGGGGTTTGGTCATCAACACTCGCTTTTTTTTGTTTTTGTCGATTGACCCGTTTCATGGACTATTACTCACCGTTTGGGGTCCCAAAGCGATTTCCATGGTTGTTGAACCCAAGGTGCGCTTACGTGTCGGTCATCAACACTCGCGGTTTTGTCGATTCTGACCCGTTTCATGGACTATTACTCACCGTTTTGGGTCCCAGCGATTTCCATGGTTGTTGAACCCCAAGGTGCGCTTACGTGTCGGTCATCAACACTCGCAGTTTTTTTGCCGATTTTCCCGTTTTGATTTGGACTATTACTCATTGTTTTGGGGTCCCGAGTGATTTCCATGATTGTTGAACCCCAAGGTGGCTTTTACGTTCGGTCATCAACGCTCGCTGTTTTTGTCGATTCTGACCCGTTTCATGGACTATTACTCACCGTTTTGGGGTCCCAAAGCGATTTCCATGGTTGTTGAACCCCAAGGTGCGTTTACGTGTCGGTCATCAACACTCGCGGTTTTTGGCGATTCTGACCCGTTTCATGGACTATTACTCACCGTTTTGGTGTCCGAGAGCGATTTCCATGGTTGTTGAACCCGAAGATGCGCTTACATGTCGGTCATCAACACTCATAGTTTTGGCCGATTCTGGCCGGTTTCGTGGACTATTACTCATTGTTTTGGGGTCCCGGAGTGATTTCCACGTTTACGTTTGGTCATCAACCTCGCTGTTTTTGTCGATCGATTGACCCGTTTCATGGACTATTACTCACCGTTTGGGGTCCCAGAGCGATTTCCATGGTTGTGAACCCATGCGATTTTGTTGAACCCCAAGGTGCGTTTACATGTCCGTCATCAACACTCGCGGTTTTTGTCGATTCTGACCCGTTTCATGGACTATTACTCACCGTTTGGGGTCCCAAAGCGATTTCCATGGTTGTTGAACCCCAAGGTGCGCTTACGTGTCGGTCATCAACACTAGCGGTTTTTGTCGATTCTGGCCCGTTTCATGGACTATTACTCACCGTTTTGGTATCCCAAAGTGATTTCCATGGTTTTTGAACCCCAAGGTGCGCTTACGTGTCGGTCATCAACACTCGCAGTTTTGGCCGATTCTGGCCCGTTTCATGGACTATTACTCATTGTTTTGGGGTCCCGGGGTGATTTCCACGATTGACGAACCCCCGGGTGCGTTTACGTTTCGTTCATCAATGCTCGCTGTTTTTGTCGATTCTGACCCATTTCCTGGACTATTACTCACCATTTTGGAGTCCCAAAGCGATTTCCATGGTTGTTGAACCCCAAGGTGCGCTTACGTGTCGGTCATCAACACTCATGGTTTTTGTCGATTCTGACCCGTTTCAAGGACTATTACTCACCGTTTTGGGGTCACAAAGCGATTTCCATGGTTTTGAACCCCAAGGTGCGCTTACGTGTCGGTCATCAACACTCGCGGTTTTTGTTGATTCTGACCCGTTTCGTGGACAATTACTCACCGATTTGGTTTCCCAAAGCGATTTCCATGGTTGTTGAACCCCAAGGTGCGCTTACGTGTCGGCCATCAACACTCACAGTTTTGCCCGATTCTGGCCCGTTTCGTGGACTATTACTCATTGTTTTGGGGTCCCGGAGTGATTTCCACGATTGACGAACCCCGGGTGCATTTACGTTTTGGTCATCAACGTTCGCTGTTTTTGTCGATTCCGACCCGTTTCATGGACTATTACTCACCGTTTTGGGGTCCCAAAGCGATTTCCATGGTTGTTGAACCCCAAGGTGGGCTTACATGTCGGTCATCAACACTCGCAGTTTTGGCCGATTCTGACCCGTTTCGTGGACTATTACTCACCATTTTGGTGTCCCAAAGGGATTTCCATGGTTGTTGAACCTCAGGATGCGTTTACATGTGTGTCATCAACTTTTCGCGGTTTTTGTCGATTCGACCCGTTTCTTGGACTATTACTCACCGCTTTGGGGTCCTAAAGCGATTTCCATGGTTGTTGAACCCCAAGGTGGGCTTACGTGTCGGTCATCAACACTCATAGTTTTGGCCGATTCTGGCCCGTTTCATGGACTATTACTCATTGTTTTGGTGTCCCAAAGGGATTTCCATGGTTGTTGAACCTCAGGGTGCGTTTACATGTGTGTCATCAACACTCGCGGTTTTTGTCGATTCTGACCCGTTTCTTGGACTATTACTCATCGTTTTGGGGTCCTAAAGCGATTTCCATGGTTGTTGAACCCCAAGGTGGGCTTACGTGTCGGTCATCAACACTCATAGTTTTGGCCGATTCTGACCCGTTTCATGGACTATTACTCATTGTTTTGGAGTCCCGGAGTGATTTCCATGATTGATGAACCCCCGGTGCGTTTACGTTTCGGTCATCAACGCTCGCTGTTTTTGTCGATTTTGACCCGTTTCATGGACTATTACTCACCGTTTTGGGGTCCCAGAGCGATTTCCATGGTTGTTGAACCCGAAGATGCGTTTACATGTCCGTCATCAACACTCGCGGTTTTTGTCGATTCTGACCCGTTTCCTGGACTATTACTCACCGTTTTGGGGTCCCAAAGCGATTTCCATGGTTGTTAAACCCCAAGGTGGGTTTACGTGTCGGTCATCAACACTCGCAGTTTTGGCCGATTCTGGCCCGTTTCGTGGACTATTACTCATTGTTTTGGGGTCCCGGAGTGATTTCCACGATTGACGAACCCTCGGGTGCGTTTATGTTTCGGTCATAAACACTCACTGTTTTTGTCGATTCTGACCCGTTTCATGGACTATTACTCACCGTTTGGGGGTCCCAAAGCGATTTCCATGGTTGTTGAACCCAAGGTGCACTTACGTGTCGGTCATCAACACTCTTGGTCATTCTCGCATTTTTGTTTTGGCGATTCTGGCCCATTTCGTGGTCCCGGATTGATTTTCATGACTCATTGTTTTGGGGTCCCGGAGTGATTTCCATGATTGACGAACCCCCGGGTGCGTTTACGTTTCGGTCATCAACGCTCGCTGTTTTTGTCGATTCTGACCCGTTTCATGGACTATTACTCACCGTTTTGGGGTCCGAAAGCGATTTCCATGGTTGTTGAACCCGAAGGTGCGCTTACGTGTCGGTCATCAACACTCGCGGTTTTTGTCGATTCTGACCCATTTCTTGGACTATTACTCACCGTTTTGGGGTCCCAAAGCGATTTCCATGGTTGTTGAACCCCAAGGTGCGCTTTTACGTGTCGGTCATCAACACTAGCAGTTTTGCCGATTCTGCCCGTTTTGTGGACTATTACTCATTGTTTTGGGGTCCCGAGTGATTTCCATGATTGTTGAACCCCGGTGCGTTTACGTTTTGGTCATCAACACTCGCTGTTTTTGTCGATTCTGACCCGTTTCATGGACTATTACTCACCGTTTTGGGGTCCAAAGCGATTTCCATGGTTGTTGAACCCCAAGGTGCGCTTACGTGTCGGTCATCAACACTCGCGGTTTTGTCGATTCTGACCCGTTTCATGGACTATTACTCACCGTTTTGGGGTCCCAAAGCGATTTCCATGGTTGTTGAACCCAAGGTGCGCTTACGTGTCGGTGTGTGGTCATCAACACTCGCGGTTTTTGTCGCGTTTTTGAACCCGCGATTTCCATGGTTGTTGACCATGCGCTTTGTCGGTGTTTTTCGATTCTGCCCGTTTCATGGATTCCCAATGATTTCCATGTTGTTGAACCCCAGGTGTTCATGGACTATTACTCATTGTTTTGGGTGATGATTTCATGGTCATGAACAGGTGCATTTTGGTCATTCTTTTTTTCGATTGACCCGTTTCATGGACTATTACTCACCGTTTTGGGGTCCCAAGCGATTTCCATGGTTGTTGAACCCCAAGGTGCGTTTACGTGTCGGTCATCAACACTCGCGGTTTTGTCGATTCTGACCCGTTTCTGGACTATTACTCACCGTTTTGGGGTCCCAAAGCGATTTCCATGGTTGTTGAACCCCAAGGTGGGCTTACGTGTCGGTCATCAACACTCATAGTTTTGGCGATTCTGGCCCGTTTCATGGACTATTACTCATTGTTTTGGGGTCCCGGAGTGATTTCCATGATTGAAGAACCCCCGGGTGCGTTTACGTTTTGGTCATAAACACTCACTGTTTTTGTCGATTCTGACCCGTTTCATGGACTATTACTGACCGTTTGGGGGTCCCAAAGCGATTTCCATGGTTGTTGAACCCGAAGGTGCGCTTACGTGTCGGTCATCAACACTCGCGGTTTTTGTCGATTCTGACCCGTTTCATGGACTATTACTCACCGTTTTGGGGTCCCAAAGCGATTTCCATGGTTTTTGAACCAAGGTGTTTATCATCAACACTTCGCGGTTTTTGTCGATTGAACCCGTTTTGGGGTCCCGGCGTGCGTTTTTTTACGTGTCGTTTCATCACTATTACTCAAGTGATTTCCATGGTTGTTGAACCCCAAGGTGCGTTTTGGTCGATCATCAACACCCGTTTTTCATGGACTATTACTCATTGTTTTGGGGTCCCGGGTGATTTCCACGATTGTTGAACCCCGGTGCGTTTACGTTCGGTCATCAACGTTCGCTGTTTTTGTCGATTCCGACCCGTTTCATGGACTATTACTCACCATTTTGGGGTCCCAAAGTGATTTCCATGGTTGTTGAACCCCAAGGTGCGCTTACGTGTCGGTCATCAACACTCATGGTTTTTGTCGATTCTGACCCGTTTCAAGGACTATTACTCACCGTTTTGGGGTCACAAAGCGATTTCCATGGTTTTGAACCCCAAGGTGCGCTTACGTGTCGGTCATCAACACTCGCGGTTTTTGTTGATTCTGACCCGTTTCGTGGACAATTACTCACCGATTTGGTTTCCCAAAGCGATTTCCATGGTTGTTGAACCCCAAGGTGCGCTTACGTGTCGGCCATCAACACTCACAGTTTTGGCCGATTCTGGCCCGTTTCGTGGACTATTACTCATTGTTTTGGGGTCCCGGAGTGATTTCCACGATTGACGAACCCCGGGTGCATTTACGTTTTGGTCATCAACGTTCGCTGTTTTTGTCGATTCCGACCCGTTTCATGGACTATTACTCACCGTTTTGGGGTCCCAAAGCGATTTCCATGGTTGTTGAACCCCAAGGTGGGCTTACATGTCGGTCATCAACACTCGCAGTTTTGGCCGATTCTGACCCGTTTCGTGGACTATTACTCACCATTTTGGTGTCCCAAAGGGATTTCCATGGTTGTTGAACCTCAGGATGCGTTTACATGCCCCTCCTCCAAGGGAGGGTGCGGCCAAGAGTGGGAGGTGTCCACCTCCCCAAGGCACCTCTGAGGTGCCTTCCCCTCATGGACTCTTCCTCCTTAAACCCTAGGCGCATGGGCCCCTTGGGGCTGGTTCCCCTTGGCCCATGTGGGCCTAGGCGCACCACCTAGGGCCCATGTGGCCCCTTGGCTGGTGGCCCCACTTGGTGGACCCCAGGACCCCTCCGGTGGTCCC
>JAHIAM010001610.1:0-48237 GCA_021605205.1 Aegilops longissima
AAGCTCTATCTTACAGCCTCACCCATACCAAAAAAGCAATAAGACAATATCTCTCTAGAGCATATATATTTGTTCAATGAATGTCAGGACCACACTCACTTTGTCTCTCTCTATCTGCCTAACTCTCTCGATTATTGCTTAGCTTCCACACCGTATCTTCCAGCGTTGAGGCTACTAACTCCTCCATCCCTCACAAAGCAGAGCTATCTACATTGTGAGGGCACTCCAACTGTGGATTAATTTGTGTGAAGCATTTATTCGGTCAGGTTTAGATTATATATTAGTAGCATTCGATTTAACTACTCCAAACACCGTTTACCTTCACTTTAACTCCCTAGTTGATTTCCCTCTTTCTGGCTTCGGTCATTCGCTCTCTCACCCGTCCTTTCTACTTCAATGTAGCACCATGGTATTATTGAAAAAACTATGTTGTTCTCTTTAATTATTATGAATAGCTACAAAACTACACCGATAGTCCCTTGAATGGAACAAATTTACGACCGACAAATTAAAGTGCTACAAACTACACCGAGGGCCCACATGTCATGAAACAAATTTGGACCCATATGCAAATTAAAAAATAAAAGGACTGTGCGACCTGACCCAAAATCGGTCAAATCTACGTATGCATGC
This sequence comes from Aegilops longissima, assembly GCA_021605205.1. NCBI lineage: Eukaryota > Viridiplantae > Streptophyta > Magnoliopsida > Poales > Poaceae > Aegilops > Aegilops longissima. The sequence goes on from JAHIAM010001610.1 coordinate 634, forward strand.
CATCCCAAGATCATCTGGTACTCACGATTACATCGATAAAGTAATCAAAGTTCAATCACACTGAATATCATTAATCGATTCTCATATAGAGTCTTTATTACAAGGGAATAAATTGGCTCAAGGCCAACTCATGAGAAATAAACTAAATTGCTGCGGGCGTCGAAGATAAGCGAGTCCATCCGACTCAAAGGGCGATGCATGGCGGGCGTAGCCTCACTCTGATGGAATATATCTACGCAACATAATACGTTGCAGCCATGTGGAATCAACTTTTGGAATAAGCTGGCAAGTCAAAAAGATTAACAATAATAAAGTTACTAACACTATATGCATTTTGGCTGTGGAGCTCTAAGTTTCATCATTTCTTGAAAAGCCAATTTTATCCTACTACGGTGGACTTATTTGCAAATTACTACAAATTGTTGGTAGTTATTGAGATGGTTCCGCCAACCAATATCTCGTTCCCAAATTATTATTAAGTCATAAACCCATCAAATTAAATCCATTAATTTTAGTGTTGAGATATCGAATACTTCCAAGGTCGAGGCTCAAATGTCCGTAACTTAGGACACGGCTAATCGATTAAGGTTATAACACTCTGCGAGAGGTTTGCGCACTTTCCCCAAGAATCATTCCCTCCTTTAAAGTCTTAGCACTTCATGGTGTTTGAAGGCAGGACCAGATAAACAGGGTCTTCAAAGAGTTCTTACAGCCACTTGCGGTACCCATCAATCCTACCGTTCGTCTACTTCTCGTAGTACCGTCCAGCCAGCGTCACTACTAAGGTCAAGCCAGCGAGCCCATAATGGCTTGCGGCTGCACAGTAACTTCCGGTCATGGGGCATCCATCCTTCTCTTTGTGGCTGGGTGAAGCTTTCCGAGGATGTCATGGCGCTTCTCCATGCATCCCGGCCACCCTTTGGGTGCTCAGGTGCCCGTCAACAAATCCTCCACCGGTAGTGATTTTCGAAGTCCATCTTGATCATTGTAGTTCATGGGGTCATCATCATTGACTCACATCTTGCTTATAATTTCACTCATCCCAAATCCGTCTCTGAGCATAGCAAAATAACTACTACGTCCGGGGACATGGTAACAAGGGAATGGTTCATCCTACCACATGATACTACTCAAGTTTAATGACTTCAAGATTTCACTACTGCATGCAATGGTGGGGTGGTGACAACTACTAATGCACAAAACATAGGTATAGAAATAACATGATCAAAACTTGCCTTCTTGATGATCCTCGTAAGCTAAAGATTAAGTAGTAGCAAGCTTACACTCAAGGAACTCTACGAGACAAACAATAACACAATAAGCATAAAGCAAGAGGATCACACAAGATAACAATGGTAACATAGCACAACAAAACAATAAAAGCCAAATCAAAAGAAAAATTCAAAGAAACAAATTCAAAGTTTTCCCTACACCAAACAATAGCAAAAATAGTTTTATATAACAAAATTTCCTAATATAACCTAATCATGGTTTTAGGTTAACTTAACAGAAAAGGATTAACTAAGCAACTAGGAGCAAAAAGAATTAATTAAAAAGCTATTATGAAACTCATTTTAGGCCTAATCCAATTTCCATTAAGAAAATTAATTTAAAACTTTTATTAATTATAAATAAAAGTTCATCTAATGGAGTGACAGAAACTAACCTAGAATAACTAGTCACAAGTTAAAAATAAATTAATTTACTAATTAATTAATTAGGAAAACAGGAACTAGTTAATTAATTAGGATTAATAGGATTCTGCCTAGAATTAATTATTTATTAATCCTAAAATACCAAAGTTAATTTCTAGGGTTTGGCAATATCAAAATAAAGTGATGGCAAAAGAATCATGCAAAATAATTTTTCTAACTAAAACTATAGCAGATTTGCTATTCTGACTAAAACAATATTAAAGCATTTTAGTTATTTTAACATAGCTAAATATATGTTTTTCGGAAACTACATAAAATTTGCAATCCAACAAAAAAGAATCACTCAAAAATATTAAACAGAATAAAAGATATACATTTTGAAAATTGAAACTATTAGGCTAAAACAGAAAATCAAAATAAAAGGAAAAGCCCAATGGGCCTATATCATGCCTTGTCGTAGTTTAGTCTAAACAGGCCTAGGGTTTAAACTAACGAACCGGCCTAATAAAATAAACCTAAACTAAATAATAAACCGATCGGGCGGCGGTTTCTAATAAAACATACCCCTTGGGGCCTCTAATCCTAACCTAGGTTTAGGATCGAGCAGTGGAGGGATGCGGAGGCTCGGACTCGGCAATGGCGAAGTCGTCAGGCGTCCGGACGTCAGCGAGCTCCAGCGAGTCGTCGAGGAGACGCCTTGAGCCTGAGGAGGTTGGTGGTGTTGGGAGGTCGGGGTGGACGAGGGTGGCGTCGTGGCGACTTTGGCGCCAGGAGGTTCGTGCTCCGGCGAGCTCGGGAGGAGAAGGAGAGGGTCGGCGTCGCTAGGGGAATGGGGTGCGGAGGTCTGGCTTTTATAGCCGGGCCTCGAGGATGATCGGAAGGGCATCCAGGCGTCGGGGATCCCGGATTCTTGGGATCGGTGGATCTCAGCGAGCTCGTGGCTTAGGCGGGGAAAGGCAGGCGGGGCCCTTGGTGATGAAGAGAGAGGATGGTTGGTCGGTCGGCGAAGCCAGAGAATCAGGCGCGAGGCGGTCAGTGGGCTGGGCTGGCTCGCTCGGCGGGGTTAGCCTGGTGGGCCGGCTTATTTGGGCAGGCGGAGAGTGCGGAGGGGTGAGGTGGCGGTGGCTGGGCTGGGGTGGCCTAGCTGGGCTTTGAGAAGGTTTTCTTTATTTTTTAATTAAAACAAAAACAAAATAAAACCTAAACTATAAATATTTTATATAGGGTATATATATACCAAAATGATCAGGGGAATATTCCCTTTCATTTGAACATTTTTCCAAAGTCAAAATCCAAACTTCATAAAAATCTATTTTTTTCAAATTCAAATAAATTTCAGGTTTTGAATCCAATTCTTTTGGCATTGTTTCCTCTGATATTTTTTTGGAGTGTCATGTTTGCTCCTCTCATACTTTTGATCAAGTATTTATCAGGCTTAGTTTTTGAATTGTTTCCCATGTGCCAAAGTTTGGAATTCAAATTCAAACTCAAATAGCTCTGAAACTTCAAATGGCATTCAAATTCAAACAGGATGCATAGGATGCTTATCTATAATTGTAAAACATTCCAAATAGGAAATTTGGGATGTTACAAACCTACCTTAAGATGAATCTAGCCCTCGAGATTGGGGTTAACTAACAAATAGGTGCGGATGGTCTCGTGAAGATCTTCTTGGCGTTCCCGAGTGGCTTCTTCCTCGGTGTGGTGACTCCACGGCACCTTGCAAAACTTGATGAATTTGCTGCGGGTGACTCTGCTTGCAGTCTCGAGAATTTTGACGGGTTTCTCCTTGTAAGTCAAATCCTTTGTCAAGCTGTATGGCCTCTAGAGCCTTGTGTCTCTCAACGGAACATCGGCCATGTCGGCATGGCACTTCTTTAAGCGAAGCGTGGAAAACATCATGAACTCGGACAATCCTTCGGCAATTCCAACTTATGCAACTTCTCCTGACGTTCGAGATTTTGTAGGGGCCAATGAATCGGGGTGCTAACTTTCCCTTGACTCCAAACCTCTTGATTCCACGAAGTAGAGACACACAGGTATGCTCGGTCTCCCACTTCGTATGTCACCTCCTTAACGCTTCTTGTCGGCATAACTCTTACATGCATTGGTGTGCTATCTTGAGCCGGTCTCGAATCAGCTTGACTTTCTCTTGGAATCCTTGATAAGATCGGAACGAAAAGTGATCGATCTCAACACTATCCACAACAATGGTGTCTGCACCTCCTTCCGTATAGAGCTTGAAGGGCCATCTTCAAAGCTGGATTGATAAGCTGTTGTTGTCTGAGAACTCTGCGTGCGGCAAATTATCATCCAGCTAGACCCATAGTCTAGCACACAAGCTCTCAACATGTCCTCAGAATCTGATTGACTCTCTCGAGTACATCCATCATGCTGCGGATGAAAAGCTGTCTTGAATTCCAGCCTCGTACCCAAAGTTTCATGCAATTGCTTCCAAAACTTTGAGGTAAACTCGTTCCTCTATCGACACGATTTTCCTCGGAACTCCATGCAGACATCGATCCTGGTCATGTATATCTTGGCCAACTTAGCACTGGTATAGGTAGTCTTCACGGGAATGAAGTGAGCTACCTTAGTCAAACGATCAACCACTACCGGATAGAATCATAACCTGAGCGGGTCTGGGTAATCCTGTGATGAAATCCATACCAAGTTTCTCCCATTTCCAATCGGGAATCGGCAAAGGTTGAAGTAACCTGCTGGCCCGATGTTACGCCTTTACGTTGGCAAACATCGCATCTGACTCGTACTCGGCAATGTCCTTCTTCATACAGTCCACGAAACTTTGCTTCAATTCGGTACATCTTGGTGTTGCGGGGTGAATTAGTCTGGGAATCATGAGCCTCTGAAGAATTAGCTTCTGAGCTCGGGATCATTGAGCGCGTATATCGATCCTCAAACCATATAGTTCCATGTTCATCCTTCCGGAATCCTTTAGCTTTTCCTTCCTCCATCTTTTGCTTAATCTCATCGATTTCCTTGTCCGACTTACGGGCTTACGAATCTTTTCGGTCAAGGTGGACTGAACTTCGAGTTGCGACAAATCCTTTGGAACTATCTCCGATCGGAGATCTCTGAGGTCATCGACTAATTCCTGGGGTAATCCTCCTGCTGTAAGAGTGTTCACATAACTCTTACGGCTCAAGGCATCTGCTACAACATTGGCCTTACCGGGGTGGTAATGCAGCCTCATGTCGTAGTCCTTAATCAACTCTAGCCATCTCCTCTGCCTGAGGTTCAATTCCTTCTGCGTGAAGATATATTTCAAACTCTTGTGATCTGTATAGACATCTAGCGATTTCCGATGAGGAAATGTCTCCAGTCTTGAGTGCATGCACTCATTGCTAACTCCAAATCATGCGTGGCATAATTCATCTCATGAGGCCGTGGCTATGCAGGCATAAGCTACAACCTTACCTTCCTGCATCGGTACTCCTCCGAGGTCCTTGGCGAAGCGTCTAATAGACACTGGTATTCCTTATGTATGTCGGCAATATCAACCTTTGGAGCTGTGACCAACCGTTTCTTCAATTCCTGAAAACTGGCTTCACATTCCTCGGTCCAAACATACTTGGCTTCCTTCTTCAACAGCTCAGTCATGGGCTTGGCAATCTTGAGAAGTTCTCAATGAACCTCCGATAATATCCTGCGAGTCAAGAAAACTGCGGATCTCCTTGGTGAGGTGGGTGGCCCAATCGGTGACTGATTCAACCTTGGCGGGATCAAGCTGCTATTCCTTCTCCTGAAATAACATGTCGAGAATCCAACTTCCTTTAGCCAAAATTCACATTTGCTGAATTTGGCATACAGTGATGTTCTCGAAGTTTCTCGAACTAGATGCAAATGTTCCTTATGCTCTTCCTCGCTCTTGGAGAATATCAATATGTCATCGATGAACACCACGACAAACTTGTCCAAATACTCCATGAACACCTTGTTCATCAAATTCATAAGTATGCAGGAGCATTAGTCAATCAAATGACATGACGGTATACTCATATAAACCATACAGTGGTGAATGCTGTTTTGGGTATATCCTTTTCACGAATTTTCAGCTGATGATACCACGATCGAAGATCGATCTTAGAAAATACCTTGGCTCCAACAAGCTGATCAAACAAGTCATTGATCATTGGCGGAGGTACTTGTTCTTGATGGTTACCTCGTTCAATGCGATAATCCACAACCATCCTCAAGCTTCCATCCTTCTTCTCTACCAAAAAGCTGGGGCTCCCCAAGGTGATGAGCTTGGTCGAATATATCCTTTCTCCAATAACTCATTTATTTGTTCCTTGATCTCTTTCAACTCATTCGGGGCATCCGATAAGGTCTCTTGGATATTGGGGCTGTCTTAGGGCAATAACTCAATCAGAAACTCAATGTCTCGTCGGTGGCATTCTGGTAATTCCTCAAGGAGCATCGGAAATTCTTGCACTCTGGCACTTCCTCTGAACAACTCCCGTGAGAATACACTGATTCTTCATCGGCTGTGCTGGCCACATACTTGATCCTCTTACGCTCGGGGTGGTGAGCAGAATAGACTTCTTGTACGATCAATGTTCCCTTCATACTTGGACAACCAATCCATGCCTAGGATTACATCCAAGGTCTGAGTTTCCAACACTATGAGTTCTCGGAAATTTGTGGTTCCGATGTTGAGGTTTGAGGACAGACAATCCTGCCATCATTTCTCCTCCTGCGGGCCCGGCGGAGGGGCTTCTAAGGGTTCTAGTGCGTAATCCGTACTTATCCACAACTACCCTTGATATGAATGAATCGTTGCACGAATCAAGCAGAACCAAAACTGAGCGTGAATTCAATAAAACTTACCAACCACGATTATCGGCTGATCATAGGCGTTCTCCACGTCGATGTGATTCACTTGAGCACGAGGAAAGGATTGGGCTTCTTCGCTGAGCCTCCATTGCCATTTCCGTTTCTGCTTGGCCTCCGGGCGGTCGGTGGCGTAGTGCCACATCTTACGGCACTTGAAGCGGTGATGTGGCTCAGATCCTTGGGCGGGGCAGAACGGTGCTGATTGCCATTACCATTGCCATTGCCATTGCCATGGCCTGACTTGTTGTCCTGGCTGCGGTTGTTTCCATTTCCACCATGGTTATGAGCTCCATGGTTATGATGGGTGTGCCCTCCTGAGTACGGTGTATAGCGGGGCTTCTGCTGAGTTCCTGAGTTGTGCTTCCCCTGGCTATACTTCCGCTTGCGGTTTTCTATCTGCTGCTGCTTGCCTTCCAGAATGGTGGCCTTGTCTACCAGCTCCTGGTAGTTGTTGAAAGTAGCCACAATAAGCTGCATGCTCAATTCATCATTGAGTCCCTCAAGGAACTTCTCCTGCTTGGCGGCATCAGTGGCCACATCATCAGGGGCATAGCGAGCAAGCTTGCTGAATTCCTCCACGTACTGTGCCACAGTACGGTTCCCCTGGCGCAAGTTTCGGAACTCACGCTTCTTCAGACTCATGGCTCCAGATGAGACATGAGCAGTGCGAAAGGCCTGCTGGAATTGATCCCAAGTGATGCCACCCAAGGGAAAAGTGGCGGTGTAATTCTCCCACCAAGAAGCTGCAGGTCCATCAATTGATCTGTGACAAGCGCACCTTCTCAGCATCAGTGCATCCAACGGTGACTAGCTCTCTTCCAATCTTGCGGAGCCAATCATCAGCCACAATCGGCTCAGTGCTACTAGAGAACACTGGCGGATTCAACCTCAGAAATCGAGTCAAGTTGTCCACAGTGGGTGGTGGTGGTGGCGGTGGATTGTTGGCTGTGTTGTTCTGGTTCTGGATCAGAAGCTGCATCAGTGCATTCTGCTGCTGGAGCAGCTGGGTGAGCTCGGCGAGAAAAGCGATTATCACGTCTCGGAGGCATCTGGTGGTTGGAGTGGGTGAGAAAATTAGAATAGAACAATGGTCTATGAGAAATACACTACCCATATGAATGCACAATCATAACACACCAAACATTTATTCATTCCACTCAAACATGGTTCAAACTCGATTACAAAAGCTCATGTCTAATCGAAGGAAAAACATCGGCCTAAGCGATCGAAAAAAGTAAAAGATAACATGGTGGTGCGACTAAAGTCTTCATCGATGGCGCCTCCTCTTGGGGTTTCCTTGGTGGTACTCCTTCAAAATCCTGATCATTGCTCACGAGGGTGCTTCATCTCCACTCGGGTAAAGATCCTCTCCCAAGTCCATCTTCTCCTCAATCGCGGCAAGCTTCATCTTGGTCGTCGACTATCTCCATGAAGTCCGTGATTTCTTCCTCATAGCCAAGGAAATCTCGCGTGCCTTCTCCTCCATTCGATTCGCGGAACAAAAGCTTCCGTGTGTCTTGAGTTCTGGCGAGCCTGAATCTCCGTTTCTGAGAAGACATTCCAAGTCTGGATGTAAGAAAGAGTGGAATCGTCCTCGATGATGCGGATGATATCTCCATTCCTTGCCCTGCGAGAAACCATGGCGAGTGCAGGTGATCGAGCTCGGCCTGTACTCCTCTCGGAGATGTCCAAGTGCTCGGTAGATCGCACGTCCCTTCCGATGATCCAGTTGAACTCGGTGAACTCAAAGTTGATAGGCTCCGTGTGTCCTCCAAAGGTTCTCCTGGGATATGCACCTCAATCCTGTGGCGGGTGTCGTCGGAAGTGCATTAGTGGGTTTCCGGTGATCGAGGTAGAGCTATCTTCAGCTGCCTCACCATCTGGACCAGCTTTCTTCCAAGGGCATCGTCTCATCGGGCTGGCGAACTCCGGTAGCAAAGCTGGGTTGAACTTCGTGACCATCTAGAATGTTGCAAAGGGAGAAGAGTCGAGAATAGAACGGGAAGAATTATAGAATGAAAAGGGTTCAAAGTAAATGGTCTCTGCTTATGGCTTTCCGATCCTAGGGGTTCACGATCCTACGGTCGGCGTGTGCTCGATACCATCTCTGCATGCGACCTGACCCAAAATCGGTCAAATCTACGTATGCATACCATCCCAAGATCATCTTTGGTACTCACGATTACATCGATAAAGTAATCAAAGTTCAATCACCTGAATATCATTAATCGATTCTCATATAGAGTCTTTATTACAAGGGAATAAATTCGGCTCAAGGCCAACTCATGAGAAATAAACTAAATTGCTTGAGCGTCGAAGATAAGCGAGTCCATCCGACTCAAAGGGCAATCGCCAAGCGCGAGGCGTAGCCTCCTCTGATCGGAATATATCTACGCAACATAATACGTTGCAGCCATGTAAATCAGCTTTTGGAATAAGCTGGCAAGTCAAAAGATTAACAATAATAAAGTTACTAACACTATATGCATTTTGGCTGTGGAGCTCTAAGTTTCATCATTTTGCGAAAAGCCAATTTTATCCTACTACGATGGACTTATTTGCAAATTACTACAAATTGTTGGTAGTTATTGAGATGGTTCCGCCAACCAATATCTCGTTCCCAAATTATTATTAAGTCATAAACCCATCAAATTAAATCCATTAATTTTAGTGTTGAGATATCCGAATACTTCCAAGGTCGAGGCTCAAATGTCGTAACGGGGACACGGCTAATCGATTAGGTTATAACACTCTGCGGAGGTTTGCGCACTTTCCCATAAGAATCATTCCCTCCTTTAAAGTCTTAGCACTTCATGGTGTTTGAAGGCGGGGCCAGATAAACGAGGGTCTTCCAAAGAGTTCTTACGGCCCCTGCGGTACCCATCAATCCTACCGTTCGTCTACTTCTCGTAGTACCGTCCAGCCAGCGTCACTACTAAGGTCAACCCAGCGAGCCCATAATGGCTTGCGGCTGCACAATAACTTCGGTCATGGGGCATCCATCCTTCTCTTTGTGGCTGGGTGAAGCTTTCCATGAGGATGTCATGGCGCTTCTCCATGCATCCCGGCCACCCTGGGTGCTCGAGGTGCCCGTCAACAAATCCTCCACCCGGTAGTGATTTTCGAAGTCCATCTTGATCATTGTAGTTCATGGGGTCATCATCATTGACTCTCACATCTTGCTTATGAATTTCACTCATCCCAAATCCGTCTCTGAGCATAGCAAAATAACTACTAACGTCCGGGGACATGGTAACAAGGGAATGGTTCATCCTACCATGATACTACTCAAGTTTAATGACTTCAAGATTTCACTCTGCATGCAATGGTGGGGTGGTGACAACTACTAATGCACAAAAACATAGGTATAGAAATAACATGATCAAAACTTGCCTTGCTGATGATCCTCGTAAGCTAAATAGTCGTAGTAGCAAGCTTCGCACTCCGGGAACTCTACCGAGACAAACAATAACACAATAAGCATAAAGCAAGAGGATCACACAAGATAACAATGGTAACATAGCACAACAAAACAATCAAAGCCAAATCCAAAAGAAAAATTCAAAGAAACAAATTCAAAGTTTTTCCCTACACCAAACAATAGCAAAAATAGTTTTATATAACAAAATTTCCTAATATAACCTAATCATGGTTTTAGGTTAACTTAACGAAAAGGATTAACTAAGCAACTAGGAGCAAAAAGAATTAATTAAAAGCTATTATAAAACTCATTTTAGGCCTAATCCAATTTCCATTAAGAAAATTAATTTAAAACTTTTATTAATTATAAATAAAAGTTCATCTAATGGAGTGACAGAAACTAACCTAGAATAACTAGTCACAAGTTAAAATAAATTAATTTACTAATTAATTAATTAGGAAAACAGGAACTAGTTAATTAATTAGGATTAATAGGATTCTGCCTAGAATTAATTATTTATTAATCCTAAAATACCAAAGTTAATTTCTAGGGTTTGGCAATATCAAAATAAAGTGATGGCAAAAAGAATCATGCAAAAATAATTTTTCTAACTAAAACTATAGCAGATTTGCTATTCTGACTAAAACAATATTAAAGCATTTTAATTATTTTTAACATAGCTTAATATATGTTTTTCAGAAACTACATAAAATTTGCAATCCAACAAAAAAGAATCACTCAAAAATATTAAGCAGAATAAAAGATATACATTTTGAAAATTGAAACTATTAATGGCTAAAACAGAAAATCAAAATAAAAGGAAAAGCCCAATGGGCCTATCATACCCAATAAGTAGTTTAGTCTAAACAGGCCTAGGGTTTAAACTAACGAACGGCCTAATAAAATAAACCTAAACTAAATAATAAACCGATCGGGCGGCGGTTTCTAATAAAACATACCCCTTGGGGCCTCTAATCCTAACCTAGGTTTAGGATCGAGCAGTGGAGGGATGCTTGGAGGCTTACGGGACTCGGCGGCAGCGGCGAGAAGTGAGTCGTCGAGGCGTCCGGACGTCGGCGAGCTCGGCGAGTCGTCGAGGAAGCGCCACGAGCACGAGGAGGTTGAGTGGTGTTGGGAGGTCGGGGTGGACCGAGGTGGCGTCGTGGCGACTTTGGCGGCGGGAGGTTTGTGCTCAGTGAGCTCGGGAGGAGAAGGAGGGTCGGCGTCGCTAGGGAATGGGGTGCGGAGGTCGGCTTTATGGCAGGCCTCGAGGATGATTCGGAAGGGCATCAGGCGTCGGGGATCTCGGATTCTTGGGATCGGTGGATCTCCGCTGAGCTCGTGGCTTAGGCGAGGAAGAAGGCAGGCGGGGCCATGGTCGATGAGAGAGGATGGTTGATTCGGTCGGCGAAGCCTAGAGAATCAGGCGGGAGGCGGTCGGTGGAGCTGGGCTGGCTCGCTCGGTTTGGGCTGGTACTGAGTGGGCAAACTTAGGTGGGCCCGAGAAGCAGTTGGAGGGTGAGGTGGCTGGCTGGGCACAGGGTGGCCTAGCCTGGCGCTTAGAAGGGTTTTCTTTATTTTTTAATTAAAACAAAAACAAAATAAAACCTAAACTATAAATATTTTATATAGGGTATATATATACCAAAATGATCGGGGAATATTCCTTTCATTTGAACATTTTCCAAAGTCAAAATCCAAACTTCATAAAAATCTATTTTTCAAATTCAAATAAATTTCAGGTTTGAATCAATTCTTTTGGCATTGTTTCCTCTGATATTTTTTGGAGTGTCATGTTGCTCCTCTCATACTTTTGATCAAGTATTTATCGGGCTTAGTTTTGAATTGTTTCCCATGTGCCAAAGTTTGGAATTCAAATTCAAACTCAAATAGCTCTGAAACTTCAAATGGCATTCAAATTCAAACAGGATGCATAGGATGCTTATCTATAATTGTAAAACATTCCAAATAGGAAATTTGGGATGTTACAAGAACGAGATCGAATATCGACCAGACCTTCAAGCCCATACGTCAATAGGCAACATCGTAGAATAGCAATGTTTGTTGTACCCCTTTGTTCACATAATGTTTTATATTACCACCTGATTAATGGATAACATGTAACATTATTTTAGTACTCTTCACCTTCACTTACTGGTGGGTTCCTTGTGTGCTCTCTCTCTCCTCCCTACTGCGTTTAGGCCTTGCAGACAAACAGGAAGAACTTCATGGGCGATGTTGCCGTTGACCATATACGGGCCGTTCACAAGTCCGTCACCGGTTTCACGTACTAGCAGCACTAGTCGATTATTATGCGTGCAATGCGTTAATTTGGAAGTATATTAAGTGCATGCGGATATTAACTACTAGGATATTATTTGTGTGTTGTCATGTGATTAGCACTATTTTTGGCATGAAATTAACTGCACGCTAAGCGTGTTGGCGCTTCGACATTAAGCGGTCTAGGTCGTTGGATGACAAGGAATACATGTGTCTTGATAGCGTTTTATATTTAATTTGAAGCGGCTCTAGCGAACATTCAATCGATCAAACCATACATTTCGTTCAGTCTGAATCCGACTTTAAATTATCTGGCGATTGATATAAAATAAGCGGAAATAATAAGCGTTCAGATTTTAAGCATGGCAATCCGAACATTTTCATGGCAAATTTAGATTATCTTGGTTGGCAGCATGGCGTCTCATGATGATGAAGCGGCTCCTCTGCCGTGATACGTGTGTCGTCAGACCCTTGACCGATGTAGCAGCGGCGTCTTCGCCGTTGTTGCATACTCTGAGCGTTAGCCTAGCTTCAAGGAAGGCCAAAATGTTACGGACTTTGAAGCGGAAGTCAGCTGGCGGGAGGCGTGGCGTTGCTGCAAAGAAGCGGTCGGCGGTGGCCATCCATGCGGCGAGAAACGCGGCACCAGCGAGGACGAGCACTTGTCAATGGTGCAGCGGAGACATTCATGTGCGGGCACACCTGCAGCAGCGCCGCGTCGGTCTGCAGCAGCGCTATCTGTTGGCAGGTGCAGGCACCGCTGCAGGTGTCTTGGCGTTAGTGCCCAGCAGCGCGCATCTTGTTGGCAGGTGCAGTGGCGTGAAAGTCGGCGAGGACATTGTGGAACCCCGTCGGATCAAGCTCGGCGACAAAGTGCGGATCCCAGCCCATCAATGCCACGGGGATGGGCGCTAGCATAGTCGGGGCGACGGGAGCCGGAACGGGAGCGGGAACAGGCGCAGCGTCTTCCGGCAAGGCCAGTTCAAGCTCGTCCCAAAGCGGCTTATGTTCTTGAGACTCCGGCTGGGTGTCTTCCTCAGGAAACTGGAACACTAAGGGCAGACCATCGTGAAAGGGATCGAGAAGAGGTGTCTAGAGGGGGGTGATTAGACACTAAGTACCAAAAGTTGCAGTTTTTAACTTCTTTAAGTTCAAGTGGAGTTTAGGCACAAGTTTAACAATCTCAATACATAACAAGCAGGCATGCAAAGAGTATATGAGCAGCGGAAAGTAAAGCATGCAACTTGCAAGAATGTAAAGGGAAGGGTTTGGAGGATTCAAGCGCAATTTGGAACCGGATGTTTTTGTCGTGGTTCCAATAGGTGGTGCTATCGTACATCCACATTGATGGAGACTTCAACTCACGAAGGAGTAGCAGTTGCTTGTGAGTCCACATAAGGGCTCCACCCACGAAGGGTCCACGAAGAAGCAACCTTGTCTATCCCACCATGGTCATTAGCCCACGAAGGACTTACCTCACTAGCGGTAGATCTTCACGAAGTGGCGATCTCCTTGCCCTTACAAACTCCTTGGTTCAACTCCACAATCTTGTTGGAGGCTCCCAAGTGACACCTAGCCAATCTAGGAGACACCACACTCCAAGAAGTAACAAATGGTGTGTTGATGATGAACTCCTTGCTCTTGTGCTTCAAATGATAGTCTCCCCAACACTCAACTCTCTCTCACAGGATTTGGATTTGTTGAAAAGAAGATTTGAGTGGAAAGCAACTTGGGAAGGCTAGATATCAAGATTCATATGGTAGGAATGGAATATCTTGGCCTCAACACATGAGTAGGTGGTTATCTCTCAGAAAATGGATGATGTAAGTGTAGGTTCGTTCTGATGGCTCTCTCCATGAATGAAGAGTGGGTGGAGGGGTATTTATAGCCTCCACACAAAATCTAACCGTTACACACAACTTGCCAAACTTCGGTGGGACCGAATTGGTAAACTTCGGTTGGACCGATTTAGCAAATCTAGTGACCGGTAGGATTTTGATTGGGACCGACATGCAACTTCGGTAGGACCGGTATGGTTAGGGTTAGGGCATAACATAATCTCGGTGAGACCGATTACACAAACTTCGGTGAGACCGATTTTGGTAATAAGCTAACCAGAGAGTTGGTCAGGCAAACTCGGTGAGACCGATTACACAAACTCGGTGGGACCGATTTTGGTAAGAAATTAACGGAGAGTTTGCATTGTAATCTCGGTAGTACCGATTACTTAAACTTCGGTGAGACCGAATTTGGTAATGGACATACATAGAGATTACAATCCATCTCGGTGAGACCGAGATCCCTATCGATGAAACCGATTTGCCTAGGGTTTGTGGCATTGGCTAAGACATCGAACTTCGGTGGCACGGATAGAGAGAATCGGTGGGGCGATTTTGACTTTTAGTTTAGGAAATATGTGGATGTGAGAAAGTAGTTGAGGGCTTTGGAGAATATCACTAAGCACTGTAGAGCAAGAAACTCATGAAGCAACACTTGATCCCCTCTTGATAGTATTGGCTTTGCCTATAGACTCAATGTGATCTTGGATCACTAAAATAGAAAGTGTAAAGTCTTGAGCTTGGAGCTTGAGCCAATCCTTTGTTCTTAGAATCTTGAAGGGGTTCCACATCCTCTAGTCCATGACACTCCATTGTTGAACTTGTCTGAAACATACTAGGTAAAAGTGTTAGTCCAACAAGAGATATGTTGACATTAATTACCAAAATCACCCAGGGAGCACTTGTGCTTTCAATCTCCCCCTTTTTGGTAATTGATGACAACATACATCAAAGCTTTAGATAAAGATATAAAGAATAACGAGTAAAGCTTTGGAAAGACATGTAAAGGCTCCCCTACATGTATGCAATCATGTGGATATGGAATATAGAAGCATGTGAGAGCATAACCATGTGAGTAAGCAATGTGTTACATGTATCTTGGCTATATGCATCGAGCAAATGATGTGAATATGGAAATGTACCTTCATGCTCATGAGTCCTTCTTGCAAACAGTATGTACATCAGCAAAATTCCTCATACACATGTTGTGATGCATATACTTACCTTGTGGTCTTCAGTTGGCTTAGGATGGAATGAACCTGTGAAAATAGGGTCAGATAACACAGATACACCTACTGGCGAGAGCAAGCAAAATAAGCCACAAGAGTAGCAAGACTGGGATGACATGTAGAGAGTGAGTACTAAGTACCACATTGAATATAGACATGTCCCCAAAGGTAAAGATGTGCAATGAATTTAAAGAATTTCTTTCCCTTAGATGTCTTGCTCCCCCTAAATCTAGCATGGGATACTGGGAGAAGATAGGGAACAGAAAATTAGAGCAAAATGCAGAATCAGAGCTCAAAGAAACAAATGAACAGAGCTTATGCAAATAAGCACATATGAACATGTCTTTCCCCACAAGAAGACATGTGGCATCTCTCCTCTTGAACACCAAGCATCTGGGATCCTTGAATATTACTCTCTTCTTGAGTATTTTCTCCCCCTAGAGATATCTTTCTCCCCCTATTGAAGTGATAAGGCTTTGATGTGATCTCTCTCTCCCCCTTTGACATCAATTTCCAAGAAGGGCCTTATGGAATTTGTCGTGAATGGGTTTGGTCCTTGAGTCACAGCATAAAACACTAATAAAAATGTGATGCTTGTAGAGGAGAAGATTCATGGAGTGGAGCTGGTTGAAAAGTAATGCAGGAATAAGTGGCAAAATGTTTTGCCTGTAGTGAAATCGGTGGCACCGAGTGGTATGCTTCGGTTGCACCGAATGATTTCGGTTAGACCGAAGACAAGAAACCGGCGTGACCGAGTTCATCACAGGGAAAACACTTGTCACCTCAGATCACTAGACAAGTAAGATCTCACAAGGATTTGCAAGGAATTAACTGAAAGATTTGCAATGAATTGGATGCAGGGAATGCAGAACAAATAGAAAAGAAAAGAAATCTAGATGAAGTTTTTTTAAAAGGGGAAACAAATATGCATGAGACAAATGCAAGAGCACAAAAAAAAGAACACAAGAGAACTTCATCTAGAGATGGTCGGCAACAAAGTCACCTATGTTAGACTATATTGACTTAGGAGTCAAGTGAGATCACTTGATCATAGGTCATACTCATCGTTTAAGCTCAAAATGGGGTTACCATTTTTCGTTTAATCATCTTGATGTATTCACATCCTGTCGAGTTGCTTTGACTCATGTCTTGGAGTAAAGCTTCTCTAAGATGGAATAACATACCTTGGGTGGTGGTGTTGATCATGATCACGTAGTTGAACTTGTGTGGGTTGCTCAAGGTTGATGTAGCTCATCAAGAGTTGGGAGCACCACTTGGAATTTGAGTTCATCTACCTACATGGGTTAGTTCTTGCAAGGAAGAGCACTTGTGTATCCAAAATGACAATCATGAAACTCAACATAGAATTTGTCAAAGGATATGTTTGAATGGTTTCGTGCTTCCTTGTCTTCAACCACCATTGTGTAGAGACTTGGTGATGTAGAGATTGCTCAAGATGTGAGTGAGTTGCAATCTCATAGACTTAGATTCATCCAAGTACCTACAAGGGTTAGATAGCATGCAAGGTGCAAATATATCAAGATATAAGATTATCATCATAAGAGAAATATCAAGGATTAGTCATAAGCTCATGTCTTGCATGTATCCAATGGAGTTCCTACTCCAAATTTGAAGCATCAATGATGTTCAATTCACCTCTTAACCTGCAAAACACTTTCTCATCAAGTGGTTCAGTAAATATATCCGCTAATTGCTTTTCGGTGCGAACATGCTTAAGATTAATGTCACCCTTAGCAACATGATCTCGAATGAAATGATGGCGAACTTCAATATGCTTAGTTAGAGAGTGTTGCGGGATTGTGAGCAATCTTGATAGCACTTTCATTATCACAAAGTAATGGAACATGTTTCACATATATCCCATAATCTTTAAGAGTTTGGGTCATCCAAAGTAATTGAGCACAACATGAACCAGTGACAATGTATTCCGCTTGGCGGTGGATAAGGATACGAGTTTTGTTTCTTGGAAGACCAAGACACAAGAGATCTGCCAAGAAATTGACAAGTACCGAAATGGACTTTCTATCAACCTTGTCACCGGCATAGTCCAGTCGGAGTAGCCAACAAGATCAAAGAGGCCCTCTTAGGATACCAAATGCCAAAATTTGGTGTATGGATTAAGTATCTCACTATCCTTTTCACGGCCTTAAGATGACATTCTTTAGGAGCAGATTGATATCGTGCACACATGCACACTTAGCATGATATCGGGACGTGAAGCACATAGATATAACAATGAACCAATCATAGGCGATAAACCTTTTGATCGACGGTTCACCATCTTTGGTCAAATCAAGATGTCCACTAGTAGGCATGGGTGTAGTCATACCTTTGCATTCTTGCATATTGAACTTCTTGAATAAGTCCTTGGTGTACTTTGTTTGAGAGACAAAGGTACCTTCCTTAGTTTGCTTGATTTGGAAACCAAGAAAGAATTTGAGTTCACTCATCATAGACATCTCAAACTTCTCCGACATTAGCTTTCCAAACTTTTCACTAAAATGAGGTTAGTAGAACCAAATATAATATCATCAACATAGATTTGGCACAAAATAGTTCTCCGTTGACCCTTTTAGTAAAAAGGTATAATCAATTTTCGATTTCAAAGCTTTTTCAATAAGGAACTTGGTCAAGCATTTATACCACGCTCTAGGAGCTTGTTTAAGACCATAAAGAGCTTTGTGAAGTTTGTAAACATGATCAGGTTTCTTAGGATTAACAAAGCCGGGAGGTTGTTTAACATAAACTTCCTCCTCTATTTCACCATTTAGAAAAGCACTTTTAATGTCCATTTGGTACAAGGTGATATCATGGTGATTAGCATAGGCAAGTAAGATATGAATGGACTCAAGTCTAGAAGCAGGAGCATAAGTCTCACCATAGTCCATACCTTCGACTTGTGTGTAGCCTTGGGCGACGAGGGCGTGTTTTGTTTTGAAACACCCATTTGGTACCGATGATGTTGTGGTTGTTGTGGGCTTCTCAACCAATGTCCAAACTTGATTTCTCTCAAAGTTGTGTAGCTCTTCGTGCATGGCGTTTATCCAATCCGGATCTTCAATGCTTCTTCAACCTTCATAGGTTTAATGCTAGAGATGAATGAATAGTGTTCACAAAGTTAGCTAAATGAGTTTTAGGCGAGTGATTCTCCGGTTTGGATATCATTGTAGATTTGCTCGCGGGATGGTCTTTAGCGATTCTTACTCGAACTTCGTGAAAGCTTTTATTGGGTCTTGGTTGAACATCTTCTTCATCTTGTTCTTCTTCTTGGCCTTCTTCATTGTTGGCGTTGTCGTTCTCTTGTCGTGGTGGAGAAGGAGGTTGTTGACGTTCTTCTTGGTGCACTTCCTCGTTTTCTTCATCTTGGTGTGTCCCACTTGTGGATGCTTCCGTATCAAATCTTGGTTCACCTTGTCGTGAGTTAGAAGCTTCCACTTGGATGGACGAGGTACTCTCCTTCATCTCCGTTGGACGAATCTCGCCAATAGACAAGTCTTGAATTGCTTCAGGGGTCTTTGTCTCCTACATCAATTGGCAATTGCTCTACTTGCGAGCCGTTAGATTCATCAAACTTCATCTACCATTTCTTAAACCTTTGGGTGAAATTGTTGTGAACACGGTATGTGTGAGTTTGAGCCATAACAAGTAGAAAACCTTCATGAGACTTAGGAGCAAATTTAGAATGGCGATGCTTATCAAGAATGTAGCACTTTGGGCGAATACTTGAAAGTATCAACTTGGGGTTTGTTACGTGAGAAGCTCGTATGCCGTCTTGCCGAGTAGCTTGTGAAGATACAAGCGATTTGTTGCATGACAAGCTATCTCAACGCTTCCGCCCAAAAGTGCTTGACATCTTGTACTCATCAAGCATCATTCTCGCCATTTCGATGGCGTCGGTTCTTCCTCAACAACTCCATTTTGTTGAGGTGTATGCATAACCGAGAACTCGTGTGAAATCCCTTCTCGTCAAGAAAGGTGTCCACATTTGCGTTCTTGAACTCCGTTCCGTTATCGCTGCGAACCTTCTTGATCTTCACTTCAAATTGATTTTGGGCCTTCCTAGCGAAGTTTTGAAGATCTTTTGGACCTGTGATTTATCATCGAGAAAGAACACCCGTAAATCTTGAAAAATTATCAACTATAACTAGACCAAAAGAATTTCCACGAGACTTTTGTAGCGTTGGGACCAAAGAGGTCCATATGAAGTAGCTCGAGTGGCCTCCTTGTGGTCATGATGTTCTTCACGGATGCCTTCCTCCAACCTGTTTACCTTCCTCAAGCGCTGCAAAGTCTATCCTTATCAAATATGACATCGTTAACTCCAAGGATATGATTTCCTTTAATAAGCTTGTCAAGGTTTAGCATGCCAACATGACCTAATCGTCTATGCCATAACCAACCTTTAGAGGATTTAGCAATAAAGCAATTTCTAGGTTGAGCCTTTTAGTGAAATCAACAATGTATAGATCACCTCTCACTTTGGTAAACACCATTTTATGATTATCTCTCTGAAACACTTGGCAATCTACTTGATAAATAGGACATTGAAACCGAAATCAGCAAGTCTAGATCTTGAAAGTGAGTTGTATCCAAGAGATTCAACGAGCATGACATTTTGTATGGAGCTATCATGTGATATGGCCACCTTACGAGGCCAACCACCTTACCCTTTGAGTTGTCACGAAAGTGACATACTTTCGAGGACCATCGTTTTCAGCAAGCTCACGAAACATGTCTTTATCTCCGGTCATGTGATCGGTACATCCACTATCAAGAACCCATTCCTTTCCTCCTGCCATATATCCCGAAGATTTGCCATAAGACCAAAGTGTCTCATTGCATCATCAAGATCAAGTCACTATCATCATCCTCATCATAGTATCCATGTTCAACATCGTCATGTGGTGGATCAAATCCTAGAGAGGGTGATTCGTTAGAGTGAGTTTGACAATGATCTTTCTTATGAATTTTTATAGCTTGGAAATAATATCACTAATAATTCCAACATATCCTTTGCACGCATAAAGGTTTTAAGCTCAAACAAACAATCACCAAACATAGGATCACTAGAATTCATCTTACTCAAGGCAATAGACTTATGGAGAATTTCATCTTGATTTTTAATGGAATAATTTGGAAAAGCGTTCTTCAAGAAATTTCCATATGGTGTAGGCACACTTAAGAGTAGGCAAACATCCTATCAAGTTTCTAGGAAAGCATCTAATGATAAGTTGGCAGTTCTAATATTGCGGATCATGTCAATTGACTCATCAAGGGTGGGATGCATAGGATCAACATGAGGTGCACAAGGGCTAGCAATGTACTTGTTCAAATGATATTGATTGAAAATCACAAGCATCTCATTTTTCACTCATGAAAATACTCTCCATCAAGTATAGGCACTCTATGTCTAAGACTCCAAATAGTAGACTCATCCATCTTCCTCCAATGGTGTTTAAACCAAAGCAATGGAGACCAAAGCTCGATACCAATTGAAAGGGATCGAGAAGAGGTGTCTAGAGGGGGTGATTAGACACTATGTACCAAAAGTTGCAGTTTTAACTTCTTTAAGTTCAAGTGGAGTTTAGGCACAAGTTTAACAATCTCAATACATAACAAGCATGCATGCAAAGAGTATATGAGCAGCGGAAAGTAAAGCATGCAACTTGCAAGAATGTAAAGGGAAGGGTTTGGAGGATTCAAGCGCAATTTGGAGACAGGGATGTTTTTGTCGTGGTTCCGATAGGTGGTGCTATCGTACATCCACGTTGATGGAGACTTCAACCCACGATGGAGTAGCAGTTGCCTGAGTCCACGGAGGCTCCACCCACGAAGGGTCCACGAAGAAGCAACCTTGTCTATCCCACCATGGCCGTCGCCCACGAAGGACTTGCCTCACTAGCGGTAGATCTTCATGAAGTAGGCGATCTCCTGCCTTTACAAACTCCTTGGTTCAACTCCACAATCTTGTTGGAGGCTCCCAAGTGACACCTAGCCAATCTAGGAGACACCACTCTCCAAGAAGTAACAAATGGTGTGTTGATGATGAACTCCTTGCTCTTGTGATTCAAATTATAGTCTCCCCAACACTCAACTCTCTCTCACAGGATTTTGATTTGGTGGAAAGAAGATTTGAGTGGAAAGCAACTTGGGGAAGGCTAGAGATCAGGATTCATATGGTAGGAATGCAATATCTTGGCCTCAACACATGAGTAGGTGGTTCTCTCTCAGAAAATGGATGCTGGAAGTGTAGGTTCGTTCTGATGGCTCTCTCCACGAATGAAGAGTGGGTGGCGGGGTATTTATAGCCTCCACACAGAATCTAACCGTTACACACAACTTGCCAAACTCGGTGGGACAGAATTGGTAAACTCGGTCGGACCGATTTAGCAAATCTAGTGACCGTTAGGATTTTCGATGGGACCGACAAGCAACTTGGTAGGACCGATATGGTTAGGGTTAGGGTATAACGTAATCTCGGTGAGACTGATTACACAAACTCGGTGAGACCGATTTTGGTAATAAGCTAACGGAGAGTTGGTCGAACAAACTCGGTGAGACCGATTACACAAACTTCGGTGGGACCGATTTTGGTAATAAGTTAACGAGAGAGTTTGCATTGTAATATCGGTAGTACAGATTACTTAAACTCGGTGAGACCAAATTTGGTAATGGACATACGGAGAGATTACAATCCCATCTCGGTGAGACCGAGATCCCTATCGATGAAACCGATTTGCCTAGGGTTTGTGGCTGTGGCTAAGACATCTGAACTCTGTGGCGCCGGATAGAAAGAGTCGGTGGGGCCGAGTTTTACTTTTGGTTTAGGAAATATGTGGATGTGAGAAAGTAGTTGAGGGCTTTGGAGCATATCACTAAGCACTGTAGAGCAAGAAACTCATTAAGCAACACTTCATCCCCTCTTGATAGTATTGGCTTTTCCTATAGACTCAATGTGATCTTGGATCACTAAAATAGAAAGTGTAGAGTCTTGAGCTTGGAGCTTGAGCCAATCCTTTGTTCTTAGCATCTTGAAGGGGTTCCACATCCTCTAGTCCATGACACTCCATTGTTGAACTTGTCTGAAACATACTAGATAAAAGTGTTAGTCCAACAAGAGATATGTTGACATTAATTACCAAAATCACCCGGGAGCACTTGTGCTTTCACATCGTGATGCGGCATAAGCGTCACGTTTAGGTCGAGCTAGTTGGAGGTAGGCAGCGGGAGAATCGGAGAGGAAGAGAGGATTGTAGGGATGCGGGTAGTGCAGGGTTGATTTCAAACTGCGGCGGCAGCGACATTAAAAGTGGGAGCAGTTGGGACTGACGGTGGGCGGTAGAGCCTTGTCAAAGGCTCGCCTCGGTGAGCCTGCCTGATGTCTGCTTTCGCCGCCTCCACGACAGCAGCGTAGCGTCTGCTCGCCACGCCTCCCATCGACTCACCGCGCTTGCTCGGGGGCGGCTGCCGATGAGAAGCGAGGGACTCGTGGCGACATGTAAACTCCACGGTTTCAATTGAAAGCGTTAAGCCTTAACGTGACAGGTCTTTGTTCCAAAATACCTTGGCTCTTCATCTGTGCAACTTGTCATAAGGAGCTTGTCTCAAATTGAAGAAAAAAACTTACGAAGTAATATTTGTGCCATATCACGTGACCATGCTTAGTTTCAAGAATTTATGCTCACTTTTGGATTTTCGAAATTTAATATCCAGGATTGAAACAATATCATAACTTGCATCATGCAATAAATTTTCAAGCCGTACATCATCTGTTGTATTTCTTAAGAAAGGATTTGGTCAAACATTTTGCTGAGTTAGACTTGGACAAGTTATATATCACGAGTAAAGAATAATCCCTCTGTACGGTGCATTGCACGATATATTAACTCAAGTACTAGGCACGAAGAAATGGGCTCAATTCATGATCATCACGGTGTAGTAGTAGTAGTACTAGGCAATGCAGTTGTGGGTGACCTTAATGACGGCGACGAGGAATTGAACCGTGCTCGGCACGGTAGGTAATATTGTCTAGTTACTAAAGCATCCCTCTGTTGTTCATCGGTAGTCATTATGGACCCGGGGACATGAGGGAATTTCGAGGCTGGAATTCGGCGCGGATATTTCGACTTGAAACACTGAGGCTTGACTAGTTGGGGTTGCCTAATGTGCGTACCACACACACCACCGAAGGACCACGAGCCGGTTTTTAGGATCAACACGAGCCAAGGTCTCGCTGATGCATGCCGTTAGGTCCTACCATTCGAGAATCTGAAAGGAACCTTTTAAATTGCCAAACAAATCTATGTGTATTACAATACCGTATTTTCCTTGCAAATACTAATCTCAGCGTGGTAATTGATTTATGACGAGTTGTTGAATTAGAGTGAGTTTGTGATATAGTGATCTCAACGTGGATTTCACATTTCATGGTATCCTAGTAAGTTTTCAATGCAAATTCAAATTTAAAATATGAAAAATATGGAGGTGATAAAACTTTGTATGTATCAAGCATATGACCACATACACACACACACAGAGACACATACGCACGAACACAACAACAATCCAATAAGTATAGTGCATCTATTTTTCCAAACCATGCATGTATGACACGAATTCAAAAATACTCCTTCTATTCCTAAATATTAGTCTTTTAGAGAGTTCAACAAGTGACGACATACGAACAAAATGAGTGAATCTAGACTCTAAAATATGTATATATACATCCGTATGTGCTAGTCCATTTGAAGCCTCTAAAAGACTAATATTTAGGAGCGAATGGAGTAAAATGTAAGACATCCATGGTCCTCAGTTCAATATTTAAAATGAACATGAAACTGAAACATGAATATTAAGTCTAGTACTACAGTACATGCAAATGTTGTGTTTAGGCGGAGCTATGATTGTCGGGGGTCAACTCCTCGACCTTAGATAAAATTGATGAGCTATGTTTATGGTTGTTTAGATCATATTTGTCCCCACCCTCCCAACCACCGATTGGTTTGCACCCCACCCCTCCTCCCAGGAGAATATCTTGTGCCCCCATACCTTAGATACTATATGCCGATCTGAGTTTCTTGGAGCTTGTAGATCGAGATATAGCAGCTCACATGATGTGTCTTAATATTTTGCAGGAAACCTTGATGAGTTTGAGAATTGCACACAATTTGTACAAAAACTACTTAGATGCCCTTTGATCCCATATCCAACAACCTCGAAGCTCGTATCACCGTAGCATCTAAGATGAAGGAGGACATCATATTCTCTGTATGTAAGAATATTATGTGCTACCACACCTTAGATGCTTTGGTGATACAAGCTCTTGGGCGTTGGTTGTGACCCAACACCTCCTCGGTGGTTCGAATGGTTTTTTGCGAGAAAAGCCCCAAAAGTTAACCCTTTGCTTACAAGCATAAAACTGCTTTCGAGATGCCATTGGATCTCGGATCAAGCGACCTCCAAGCTCGTATCACCGTAGCATCAAGCTGCAATAGCACCTTATGTTTTCTTGCGAGAGACTATGAGGTGCTCCCACCGTAGATTCTATGGTGATCTGAGTTCTTGAGATCTAACGGCCCACAGTAGGAGGTTTGAATGTTTTTGCAATATCTGGTGATAGAGATTGGGAAATCTTTGAAAGTACAAGTACTACGCATGTGCCATCGATCACTGATCATCGACCTAGATGCTCATATCACCATAGCGGGTAATTAAGCTACGGGGCACCTAATATGAGCACCGGGGAGCCGTTGGATCGAAGATGCAGCGGCACAGCTTGAATGTTTTATTTGCAAAAAAACTTTGGAGAGTATGGAAATTGCGCATAATTACAAAGACTACTCCCAAGCCATTGGACCTCACTTCAATGGTGTAAAACTAATATCACAATAGTATCTAAACTGCGGGGTGGATGTGATATTCTATGCATTGTCAATTTTGTTAGTAAACTTGCAAAATCGTGTAACTCATGCGTTACTTGTCTAACCGCGCAAAGTGTTTGTTCAAAAACCATCCACTACTAGGAAAAAGCCTAGCAGCGGCGGGTTTTGGGTGTGTCGATGGCGGCGTGTGTCGTGCTACTGATCTGGCGCCACTGACTAACTTATAGCGATGGCGGCGTCTTGACACCGCGCTACTGCTATACATGGTTAACTGTGGCGTGCGTTACAAACAACGCTCTGCTAATTAGCTGTGGCGGGTCTTATACCAGCGCTTCTGCTACTACTTTCAAAAACAAAAAATCTCGATCCCGTGCGTCTTTGTCAATGGCAGCAATGGTAAATCTAGCGATGATTGGCGTCGCGGAGGCATGAGCGGACAGCGGAAGACCAGATCCAGCGGTGGCTGTTGGAAGGCCCGTTTCTATGGCGCGAGCCGAGCTGCGGCGTGGGGCTCCTCTTCCCGACCATGCCGGATAGCTCCGGGTCATCCATGGCGGCGACACTGCCGCAGCGCATGGACATGGGAGGTGAGTCAAACCGAGAGGAGAGAGAAAAGGAAAACCGAGGAGAGAGGAATGTGATGTAGGGAGCAGCGGAGCTAGTCACGGTGGCAAGGTGCTTTCTGGTGTGGTGGTGGTGGTGGCCTCCTAAACGTCGGTGGAAGACAGCGAGCTCCTAGCGCCCGGTGGCGCGGTGGCGGCCTCTTCGGCGCCATGGAGGAGGATGGGTGCATGGGCAAGTATGTGAGGCGTATGGAAAGTGAGAGGAGAGAGTAGTGGAGAGAGAGGAGGCATTTGGGGAGGAGATGGGGATTGACCGAGGATATGGCGACTTCACCTACCTCGTGCTTAGTAATGCGAAGGGCATAAAACCGCTACTACTATCAACAAGTAATGTAGCGGGTTTATACCTCGCTACTACTATGGCATGTCGAGGTGACACGGTAGAGACCGCTTAGTAGTAGCAAGGGTTAAAACCAGCTACTACTATCAACAAGTAATAGCGAGGGTTAAAACCGGCGCTCTTTGCTAATTAACGATAGTGCTTCTTTTGTGCCGCTTGCTGCTAAGATTCTGTGTATAATGTTTTCCCTAGTAGTGATCCTACGGTGAAATATCGGAACAACACTGGGGTCCCACTTGTCATTAATGAAATTTGGACCTAAAACTAACAAATCTAAAAGGCGAGATTTGGGCGGCAACCTGGACTACAAAGCGTAAATCGATAGCCTAAAAAAACGAGCGGTTGTTGGCTTTGTCCCATAACTTGATTTTATATAGTACTTGCGTTGAGTAGAGTAGAGGTGCCTCGTCAACACGTGCATGACCGTTTTCTCACTTCTTGGTGGGTCCCGGTCTGCGATCTCAATCTCTCTTCTCTCCATCGTCTAACCTTTGCGGGCACACGAAGAGCAGCGCTAGTTTGCCGTGGTGTTATTACAACTAAAAATAGGCTTGGAAAATAGAAGAATGCGCCTAGAACAAGAGGCGTTGTGGTTGGTCGAGGGCAGACTAACCACATCTATCCTCCATGCCACGTTTGCATGATGAAGCTGTGTGGCTAGTGGGGTGTTTTGACTGATTGGTTGGGTCGAGGTGAACCATAGGTACTAAATCGTCTGATATATTTTTACGCACATTTTCCTCCATGCGAGGCGTGGCACACCCCTAGCGGTTTCCTCCCGGGTGGTGCAAGCATATATTCTTCTGGCGTGGGGCGCCCTACCACCGTTTACGGGTCCTCCTCGGTCGTGGCGCGAAACAAGTAAATGAGTCGTCAAATCAGGAAAGACCACCTTTCCCACGAGTACATTAGTGAAGCACGATGGCTATCTAGTTGGGCTAGTTTGACCGATTAGCTGAGCCGCCGCCACATTGTTTTCACCCTTTTTTATCTACTTGCGGGCACTTAAATTTAAATATCCATCGCGGCATTGCTCTAATATTTGGAGTGCGGCAGGATTTTTAATTTTGGATTGGCGGGAGCGCGGCGGCAGGATTTTTAATTTTTGATTGTGAGGGCGGTAGCGGCAGCAATTAGTCATGATGACTCCGCTGTAAAACCCTTTGCTCACGATGTGAGAAGTCGTCGATTGGTGTTTTACCTGGTGAAAACCAAAAGATTCCCGCTCCCTCCGCCTTCCGTGGGTGCATTGCCTTTGATCGTTTCGCCCCTTTGCTTCCTCTCCCCATTGCTTCTACAGGTGCCATGGCGGCAGCAGATCCTGAGTCCGGTGAGGCGCTGCCTTGAGGCTCCATGCCAGGATCACGGAGCTCGGGGCCAAGGTGTGGGCTCGTGAGCTCAAGGAGGAGAGGGAGTGCCATGCTCCTCCGTTATGTTCGGGAGTTCACGGGCTTCAAAAAGCAGGCGTCAACCACAAAGATGCTCGGCGTCGTGGCGTTGCTGCTGGCGGGAGATCTGATAGGCCGTCGAGGGCAGCTGGGCTGGCGGCGGGCCGATCGTGATGAGTCTGGATCGCCTCAGCCACTTGGTGAACCAAGTTGCCACGCCGTGCTTCTTGACTCTGTGATGCCTACCATCGTGCTAAGCGACAATCCGGCCGTCGGGCTAAACCTGTTCGACCACCGGTAAACTTCAGCAAGCTGCGGCTTCGGCCTGGTCTCGAGGAGCTGAGCTGTCTCCACGCGATGGTGGGGGCTGAGCTAGACAAGGAGGGTTGCGGGCTGTCGTCGCCATTGTCCGGAGAATCCTTCGAGGCTCCGTCACGGAATCCATTCATGCCATTGGACACGTCTTTGTGAGCTGGCTCCGTCGGCCAGGGAGGCGGGCTCTGTGGTTGCACCCTGCATCACCAGCGTCGTGCGCCTCGAGAAGCGAGAGGGACTTGGCGGTGTTTAGGCGCCCTCTGCATGGGCATGTCCATGTCTCGGTATAACATGACCGCTGGATCAAACTCGAGCCAGTCAGATCAATCACTTGTAGCACAAAGCGTGTGGGTGTGTTTGGTTGCATTCTCATCTCAATATAGTTGTTTCCTCTTAGTGTATTTTGTCAACCTACTAGTGTGGACTCATGCACCCTTCATGCACTCTTAAACACCCAAAAGTGGGTCGAGAAGGAACTTTTGCTCCCATCCGTACACCCTTCATACACCACCTTACACTATTAGTGCTTCATATGGTTCATGTTTAGGTGGAGTACTATAGCACCGTACTCTCCGTGTGCTATGGACCTAGTTCTCTTAACATTGATCTCACCGTTCATTCTCGAGGACGAGTCGAAAAAGCGGTACTTTGTTACATATAGGAGTAGTTGACATCGCACAACATCATTTGTTATCGTCATATCTTACTACACTAGCAACAAGATTGTGTAATCTTGACGTATGAACCCTTGCACATGCCTAGTAGTAGGAGCACTGCGTATGTTCAAGTGGCTGCGTGTTTCACACTCCTCCATCGTGAAGTGGAAACCCTTGCTGTAATCATTTTTCTTGAGAAAAACAGTGGACACACTCTACAGCGCGGATCCTCTTCGGCCGTGCACTAAATTACTCACTTTGGCGGACGTGTGGGCAGCCAAACACAGGTCCACCAGCCATGCACTAAATTACTCCGTAGTAGAGTGACGGTGACTACCCGATCGAACCGCCCGTGATAATGCCCAATGAGCCGTCAAATCACAAACCCCTCCTTTCAGTGATAAGTTGGATGGACGAAGCAACCATCGTTTCCTCTTCTCTCTGCTGCTTCCTCTCTTGAAGAAAAACCCCACTAAACCGCATCTCCCTCATCTCGTTCCTCCTTTCACTCTTCCCTCTCAGCTTCCCTCTCTTGGATGGGCGCGGAGCACTCTTAGGCGTGATGTCTATGGCTCTGGCCAAAACCGTCGAGGCTCATAGTGCGAAGAAGCGCAAGCAGGCCGCCGAGACTACATGAGACAAGCTCAAAGCCATCGCCCTGTCCAAGCCCCCTCTCAGGATCCCTCATTAAGCAAGTCAGGTAATGTCTCTTGTTGGCGATCTTTTCTCGATCTTGATCGTGTTTTTCATCGAACACGGAGTACTAATCTGGTAGTACAACTTTTGGGTGATCTTGCATGTGATTTTAGTGTGCCAAATAGCGGTTCTAACTTCCTATTTTGACCAAAACATGCGAGAGGTTGACACTGATTTCTTATAGATTACTTTCAACTTCTCCTGTCGATTGTACTAGGTAGGGGTACCCTAGTACCCGAACTCGTGCCAGGCAGATTCTTGACACCGTGGCAGGGCTGGCCTAGTGACGCCAAGGTCCTCCGTGACTCCTTTGGAGCCATTCAAAACAAAGTAATCAAGGTCGGCAAGAGGGCTTGCGGAAGACCACTCAAGGCACGAAGGAAACAAGGCCCGGCAAGAGGAGCTTGCGGGAAGGCTGAGTGGCGACAAGCTCCGGCGCGACAAGGATTCTGCTTGCGGCAAAGGCGCTTGCCCATGGCGAGCAACCTCTCTTCATCTCCGCTCCAGCTCATCCGCCAACCTGTCGCCATGGGGCTTTCCCGAACACAGCGTGTCAAAGGTTGTGCAGCCAGCGAGGAAGCGATGGTAGCGGCCGACAAGCTACCATCGTGGCGAGCAGGCGCGCCAGCGGTCCTGTTGCACTCTTTAGGCGTGGGGCGGGCATTATTACTCGGTCCCTTGCCGTCGAAAATTGGGTATAGGAGCCTTGTACACTATACAAGTTGGTGTACCAACCACATTTTCCTGTTTTACCCTTGTCTACTTGCCTGTGGTGACCCCTTTGAGCCTATAAAAGGAGGCCCAAGAGCAGCGTGGGGGGTTCGGCTGGTTCGGTTCATTCGGCGATCTGAGGCCACACTCACTCGAGCTAGGTTTTGTAGCTTCCATTGCTCCCTAGGAAGAACACAATACAATCAACCAAGCAGCGATAGGAGTATTATCTCTCGGAGAGCTCGAAGCTAGGTAAATCTGCTCGTGTGCATCGCCTCGATCCGCTCTTTGTGCATTCTCCGCCCCCATCGAACCACAAGGGACCCGGTCGCATAGGTGTTAAGTGGGTCACGATCAACTTCCCGACATCTTTGGCGCGCCCGGTAAAGGCGTCTGGCTGTGAATCGATCTGGCGTTCACGAGCAACTTCTTCATCATCTTCGTCGACATGCCACGAAGAAGAAGGCTTGGCGGCGAGGCCGTCTGCGTCAAACCCACCACCCGGCGGCGAGTGGTGGGGAAGAGCGCCGGAGAAACAGGCGTCGTCGAGAGAGCCTGACGCCGCCAAATCAAGGACAAAGGCGGCGCGAGCCGGCGTCCGAATCCGCACAGCGTCCTTCTCGGGCGGACGGACAAGCGTCATGATGCTCGTAGCACCATCGCTCGTTGGATCAAAAGCCAATATGGAGCTCCGAGGCCCTCGAGACCATAAACGCGTCGGCATCTTTGTCTGAAGCGAATGCGGTCGCTTAGGCGGGATGCTGCTCCTCTAACGGTTAGGAGTCGAGCACATCCATTCCTCGCTTCGTGCGCCATTGCCACCCACCACTCCAGCGAAGCCTTGGCGAGAGCTCAAGCGCTTCTAGACTACCCTCCAGCGGCCGACAAAATTCGGCGAATGGAGGCCACCATCGAGTCTCATCGGCTTTGCCAGCAGCGGCGTTCGCGGCAACCAACTGCGTCCTTGCGGCGGCGCGGCGACAAAGCGAGCGGTGGTAGCGAGAACCTGTGAAGTGCGACCACCATGCACTCCCGGCCCGAGAAGGCCAAGATCACCGGCTCCTCGGATCCACCTCGTGGCGACTCCACGCGTCGTCCGGATCCTGGCTTCGTCGTGATCAGCGCCAAGTTCTTCAAACGCCAACAAAGAAGGCCTTTCGAACTTCGCGCCGGCGCCAGAAAGCGTGGCGTCAATCCGACCAGCAGGCCTGCTGTTGACATGCATGTGCGGGGAACCGAGGCGACTTGCCGTCTGTGATGGGTTGCCCTGCGTTCACTCGTGAGCTGCGGCAAGTCGGTGGCCCGACAAGAAAAACTTCAAGCAAGATGTGCGAGAGAAGTATGATGGCAGGACACACCCATCGGAGTTCCTCGGCATCTACACCATCGCGATTGCAAGATGCGGGGGGCGAGGCGACAAGATCCTTGCCAACTACTTCCCTCACGGTGCTCAAGCCAAGCGTCAGATCTTGGCTCATGCACTTGCGGACAGCTCCATATCTTCTTGGACAGATTTGTGCCATCGAGTTCGTTAGGCGCCTTCATAAGTGACCACAAGCCTCATGGCGAAAGTGACCTTCATGGAACTTTGTTTGACCAAGTTAATAAAGCTTTCCAAAACCCACCCTTGCGGCGTATGCCATTTTGCCCGCGGAGGATGGCTTTCTTTCGAGCATTTAAATTCACAGATCCAGGCGAAAGGGAAAAAACCATTCTTACCCGGGCAAGCCATCGGACCTTTGGTTTGGAAGCGGTTCAAGTTTGCAAAGGTGAGGCCTTTGAGCCCAAAAGCCAAAAGAAAGTTAATGGGCTTGGGCAAACAAGGCAAAAATCGGCAAATTTGGGGAACCTTTTCAAATTGCAAGTCAACCCTAAAACCCGGTGGGTTTGGAGTTTTCGGCAACTTCCGGGTTCCCGTGTTCAGGGAATTGAACCAACCACAAGTAAGGCCATTGGGTTAAACCAAAAGGTAAGGAAAGGGGTTCTTCTGCGTTCAGTTTACCAGGCCTTTGGGTCCCTTTTCGTTTTAAAAAGGAGGTCAAGAAATGGATGAACGGGGTGGCCTCAGGATTAAAAAATTTTTCCAAACTTTCCCCTGCCCAAAAAGTTTTTGGAACGGCCCAAAATAAGTGGTTATCTGGTTAATGGCGGAAAGGCGGAGAGGGGAAAAACGATCATCCAGGCAAGGGGCCCCCATCCTGGTAAAAGCGGTCCGGGGTTGCAAAGTCAGAAAAGGTTGAGCCCTCATTTGTGGCCCTTCTGGGGCAAGGCAAGAAAGGGGGAAAAATTTTTTGGGGCCCCTTGGCCTCGAAAACCAACTTCAACCAAGGAAGGGTTGATCCCTTTCGGAAGGTGTCCGAAGAAAAATTTTGGGGGCCGGGCCCAAGTTTGGCCTAAGTTTGAAACACTTCAAATAAAAGCTTGGGATTTTGGGTGGGCAGAAATAAGTTCGGCCATCCCTAAAAGGTAAAAAGGGGTATGATTTTGATGGGCCGGGCTAAACGCCGGGGCTTTTCCCCCCCAGCACCTAAACAAGTTGCCTTTCCCGGCAACAACAAATTTTGCGTTAAGGGGCGGTTGATGGGGACCGGGATCAAAAGCAGCGGGGGACGCCGCCCCAAGTAAACAAAGATTTCGAGATTGGGAAGTCGGAGAAGTGAAAGCGGCACTTTGGGCCCCCGGCTGTTCCAAGATTCGGAATTCTTGGCTTCAAATGGCTCCCAAGTTCTTTAACCAGGAATTTTTGTCTAAGCTCTAAAATTTTCAATCCGGACAAAGCGAAGAGTTGATTTGGGCACTTTGGGCTCCAAGGAAGAATCCCAAAATCAACGAGATTGGAGGGATGCCGAAAGCCCTGGGTTTGGGAACACCTCGACAAGGTGGCAAGTTGGGGCTAACTCGGGGCGGTTCCGTGGACCCGGGCCAATTGCCTTTGCCTTTTTCAGAAAGCCAAATTGAGTTTTTTTGGGGCTTCGGGGGGAAAAGGGAAAAAGTACCCGGGGGTAAGTTGTCGGGTTACAAATACATGGGAGGAAGCTCGGGTGTGAAATTGAAGTGATTTGGGAAGGGGCAAATTTTGGGGAAATGGGGCAAGGGTCACCAATTGGGAAAACACCCAAAGTTTCCCAAGGTTTTTGGGAAGTTGCAAGCGACTAACCAAGTGTCTCGGCCACAAGAGAAAAGTAATTCGGGGCATCCCTTTATCACGGCCTTTTTGGAGGGGCCCAATCCCGGCCCTTCCCCGAGCTGTCGGGGCTTTAGTTTTCGTTAAACAAGTTCCAAAGTAATGGAATGGAAGGTCACTCGGCGAAACGGCAATTTTTGCCTTTGGGTTTCCAACGGATCTGCCGGCACCAATTCTGGCGCACCCATGCTCTCCAAGACTTCGAAGAGCCCAACCCCGAAAGGGCAGCGGGAAAAATTAATTGGAACTCAAGGAGAACTTTCGGGGGGAAGTACGGAGAGGTGGGGGTTTTTTTCGTCGGGGGGCCCTCCCAAGGGCGAAAACCTTTGCCACTTGGGCGGGGTTCCCCCCGGAACCGCGGTCCCCGGTGCTCGTTTTAGCAGAAACACTGCCAAGTGGGCCCCTAAGGGGTTTTAGTCCTGACTCCGCCCCAGCGCTTTGGCCCCTACCCCGGGAAATTAAAAGGGGGAAGGAAAGTTTTGGCGTTCAACCGCCAAATTAACAAGTTGGCCGGGTTTGGGAACCCTTATCGGGTAACACACAGGCCCCTTCCGCCTTGGACCAAATGGCGTTCGGTCAATCTGGAAATGGCTTTGTGTTTACCCAAGGGCGCGGTTTGGAATGCCTTTTAAACAAGCTTGCCGGTTTGCATTAATCCGACAAAGGGGGCCCCGTGTCTGATGTGGCGACAAATTTCAACAGCCCAAATTTTTGCTTATTATGACATTTTTGGGCAACCCGATGGCTAAAGGCCCAGGCTCCTAATTTATTTTCCTTCCCTCAAAGAAAGGAAGGTTCTCCCCCAAAGAAAGGGAAGGAGGTAAGGTGTGGCCACCAAGTTTCCCAAAATCCCCCGGGGGCAAACAAAAGAAGGCCGTTTGGCCGTTTTAAAAAGTTACCCTTTGGCGTGATGTTGGAAAACCTTGGAAGGAACCAACTGTGCTTTGCCCCTTAGTTTGGTCCGTAACAACTTAATTGGCAATTTGAAAGGTTCATGGGCGATCCCCGGGAACTTTTCCTTACTCCGCTTTCATACAATGTTTCCAAACGTTCCCTGCTGGGAAAACTAAAAGGGAAATCAAAAAATAACATTTCATTGTAAATGAATTTAAAAATAACTGCAATTAAAGATTGCTCCAAACTTCCCCAAGGGAAAGAAAATTCAGCACAGCCCGGGTTTTTGTACCCAAATGGACGAAAGCCTTGGCGCCAAACCGGCATGGGAAATTGAGGGCGTTTAAATTGGGTTTTCGGAAGACCTTTCCAGGAGGCCCCGGGGAGGCCTTGGGTTGGGCTCCCCGGGCCCTTAGAACCGTTAACCGCCCTTGAAAACAGGCTAGTTCCCGGGGGAGGGGCGGTGGGCCCCAAGACCACCACCCGGCCCTGGGCTATTGGGTCGGGGGTTCCCAAGACCCATCGGCAATCATCTCATATTGGGGGGGTTCCCAAAACTCCTCGTTGGCCTTATCTTCTCCAAAGGGTTTCTTGCCCTTGGCGCCGCCCGCTCCGTGGTGGGGTTTCAACTCCTTGTCCTTGGCGGCGTGGCCGTCTTCTCGGAAACACCTCCCACCGTTGGGTCCTTTTCCCGGCCGGCTTAACCCGGGACCCCCGCCCCAGGGGTGGCCTCCTCGCCACCGCTCCCCTTCTTGGGGTGGCCCTCCGTCCTTTCCTCTTTGGGCCCGCCGGCGGTCCCTTTTCTTTTGGGCCCATTGATCTTCCTCGCCAACCCCTTTTTTAAAGGTTTGGGGACCTTTCTCCCGCCTCACCTTCTCTGAAGGCTCGCCCGGGGTTGCTCCGCTTTTTCGGAGTTTTTGTTGGGCCCGGAGCCCTCGCCTTTCCAATCCTGTGCGAAAGCCCTCCGTGGTCCATTGGCTTGCCGGGCGGAAAGCGCGACTTCTTGGCTGTCCCCTTCCCGCCCCTTGTGCTTCCTTAAACCGCCTGGGCCGCTTCCGTAAGGCCTCCCCGGCGGCGCCACGGTCGGGCCCCCGGCAGGGAAACACCTTGCGGCCGGAAGGGGCTGGGCCTTGAATGGGCCTGGGCGGGGTCGGGGTGGGTGGCGTGGCGTTCGGCCCGGGGCGTGCGTCCCGCCCCTCCCGGTCGCCGGCACCGGCCCTCCCCCCCGGGACCCCGGCGCCCCCTCCTCCCCATGGGGGCTTTTGTTGGCGGGTTCCCGCCCGGCCCCAACTCCATCCTCGCGGCGGGGTGGCGCGAGAAAAGAAAGAAACGTCAAGCAAATGTTAAAAAAAGGGAAAAAAGAAAAAAAAAAACAAGAAGATTCCCAAGGGATCGTGTTGTTCCCCCCCCCGGGCCCTTTTGGGCCCCCTTTTGGGGCCCCCTTTGGGAGGCCCCCTTGGGGGTTTTCCCGGGGTTTTGGGGAGGGGGGGACGGGGGTTTGGGCCTTTTCCCTCCCCAAAACAAAACGAAAAAAAAGACCCAACACAAACCGTTAAAAACCAAACACTTCGTTTGGGGGCTATCTGGGGCTGCTTTTTAGGGTTCGGATCTTGCAAAGTCTCGGGCGTGCCTCCCAGCCGCCACGGGGTGTCTTGGCGCAACCACGATCTTGGCTCTCTTGGCCCTCGGCCAGCGTCCTAAAAAAAAGGCTCAGAATGAACAAATCGGATACAAGACAAAGCGATAAATTGAAGAATTACAAGTAAGCGCAAATCTTACTCTTCCTCTTCTTCCTCGGGCTGAGGCGGAGAAGTCAATTCGCTCCTCTGAGTGGAGGTGGCTCCCTCGGCGTTTGGCGGGTGCGGGGGCCGTGGTCAAGGCCCGCTCCCGTTCTTTGTGGGGCATGGGCGCTCCAAAGCGTAATTACCGCCCGTGGAAGCGCGCGGGTAGGCGGGTGGCGTTGGCCCGCCCTTCCCGGTCTTCGGAGGCATCTTCTTAGCGGGGCGGGGCTCCTCCAGCGCCTATGCCCGATGCGGCTATATCTCCCGTTCGAGCCCGACTTAGACATAACGCATTGAAAGCAATGTAAAGTTGTATCGAGCCGACCCTCGCGGTTACGGATGGTTGCGGAGTGCGTGGTCATGTTTTCAGCGTTTGTGACCCGTCGTGGCACCCGAAAGCACATTCGGATTTGGAAACCAGCGTTTGGCCAGAGGAGGGTTTGGCCCGGCGAGGGCGTCGGTTCCTCGAGTGGGGGTGTATGTGATAGCGGCTTTGGGGATGATAGACTACTCATATCAATAAGGAATTCCTTCTTTTGGGAGCCCATTGGACGAACTCCAAAGTTAAGCGTGCTCAGCTTGGGTATTGGGATGGGTGATACCGAAAAGGTGCTCGAAGTCCCCAGTGAGGACAAAGTCCAAGAAAAGACTAAATATTGATCTTGGGGAATCTAGATCCGCCGGGAATGCGACCCTGGTGTGTCGGGCGTTACAAGTTGTTCGAGCCTTCGACTTAGGAGCCCCTACTTGATTGTTTGCTCGTTGTTGAGTCTAGAATGGAAAATGTTTTGAGTCTTAGGATTTATATATCGGAGTAGGATTCTTTTTACTTGGTCCAAAGCTCGGTGAGGTATCGGGTAGAGTTTTGACTCTTCTCTCCTCAAATTTCACTAAAAAATTTTTAGGATCACGTGGGTATCTTGGAATCGTTCCGATGGTTTTGTGGCGGCATTGTTCTTGGTGCCTCGACATTTAGGGGTTGTGGCGGTGTCGGGGAGTTGAGCTCAGGGTGTTGTCGTCACAATTTATCGTTCGATTGGAATACGAGTTTTGCCGACGAAATCTCTTTTGTCATTGTTGGTGAGATAACCTGATAGCCCATCTATGGCGAGTCGGGAGCCATGACTTGTATAACGGATGTTTTTGAAGGTCGAGGTACCCGATTTCGAGGATTTCTTGGTTATGTGTTGACGGATGGATCTTTGGATCTAGGTATTGTTAGTTTGGGTGATATATTTTGTTCCTGTATCCCCAACACGGATTCATAACGAAAGTTTGGGAGTTTATAGGTGGGAATTCTAGTAGCTTACGGATATTCTTTCCGCGGATGTATGATTTGAGATTGGGGTTCAACGTTTAGTGGTCCGCCCATTCCGTCGATTCTGATGGTCGGAGGCGTCTTAAAGAATCCTTGGCTATGCTGATTCGGGGCGTCTTGTTTGTCATTGTGGCGTCCGCTTTCGTCGTGTCGTGGGGCCCCCCCATTTAGGGAAATCTCTATCATGTGTTTGTTCGGCTCATTCTAAAGCCAATCTTTTGTTTTCGTTGTGATATTAATTGTTTCTAAGGAGATGTTGTTTCCATATCTTTATCTAAGTGGCTTCTCACCTTAATGGGCGTGTGATGATTAACTTTGGAATTCATTCGTTCATTCTTGTTGAATGTTTATTGTGAAGACTTTATGTTGCAATTTCTATCCGTTGATTCTACTTATCTATTTGTCTATCAAAGGACTAACGGATGTCACCCTCTTGGGATGGCTCATAGCTCGAATCCGGATCGCAATGATGGGGATCGTCGACCCTCCTCCCCTCCACCTCCGCCTCCGGAGGCGGCAAGCTATCATCAGCCACCAATGCCAATGCTCGATGATTTTGCAGCTCTTGCAGAAGCGTACTGAGGGCAAACAATCAAAAATCAAGGTCAAGGCAACAATCAGCCCACTTTGCTACTCTCGTCGTTCCTCGCTAATCAGCGAAGTCTTTCGGTTTTTGTGGAGGCCCAGGCGGGATTGGTTAGTGGACATCTGCAAGCATTTTGATTGTAGCAATGTCGGACCGAGGACTTTGTCAAGTTTGCATCGTTTCAACTCAAGGATCAATGGAGTGGTCCGCAATACAAAGATTCGGAGGAGGGTGTCATTACAGGATGAGTTCGCCGTGATTTGAGCTCATCACATTCGAAAAGTGTTGTTGAGACAAGCGTGAGGAGTTCCGCAATCTCAAGCAGGGCAACATGTCTGTCTATCAATACAATATCCAGTTCGGCTCCTCGTTTTGCTAAGCAAGGCGTGGTGATGAAAAGTATGATCTATCAATTGAAGGTGGTCGAGAGGATAATTAGCTCTTGTGCTTTGTTTGAGCGGATAAGTATGATGATTTCTACAACATGGCTCTGAAGCAAGCTGCCAGCTCAAATGTGAGGCTTCTAAGAAGAGAATCGGGGATGATTCAGTCCTCTTCTCCTCTCAAGTGGCGCTAAGCAAAAGTTTTACTGCCTCCTCCTCGTTTCGCCTTTGGAAAATCGGTGGGTGGATCTTCCCACCCACCCACAAGCTATCGAACAAGTCTAATTCTCAAGCTCCAAGGTCAGTGCTCCTTACCCGTCCGCTCTGAATCACTTGCAACAAGTGTCGGCGAAAGGTCACTATCGAACAAGTGCTTCAACCCGGCGTCTTCCGCCTCCTCCTCTGTGAAATCTTCGGCAATGCTGGTCAACATAATCCCAAGTTTGCAAAGGTCATATGATGAATGCAGCTCGGGAAGATTCTTGATGTGATCATGGGTAATTCTCGATTAATGATATTCTGCAAAAGTCTTATTTGATCTTTGGTGCATCGCTTTCTTTCATTTAGACCTTTTGTTCCATGATTTGTGAGGAAAAGATTCCTATTCCATTGAAGATTGTTCCCGGGAAGCAAATGACATCTAATTTTGGTCCGGATGTTTCTATCAAGATGGGCGATTATAGATTTCTTTCTAAACCTGGTTCTTGGTGACCGGATATTGATCTTATTCTCGGAATGGGTGGCTTTATCGGCCAAAAGCTCCGATTGTGCTGCGGGAAATTCAATTGACTCACTCTTCTAATGATGTGATCATCTATCGCTCGTGATGAAACCATTGGTTGTTTTCTCTCAATGAGAAGGCGAACTGAATGCTATCTCTCAATTCGATCGTTTGTAGTACCAAGATGTCTTTCGGGACTTGGGTATGCCTCCTCATCGGCGATTGAGTTCGTTATGATCTTGAGCACGCGAACCCGTTTCAAGCGTCCATACAAGCTTGGACTGATGAGTTGAAGGAATTGAAGAAACAGCTCGATGAACAAGGCGTCGGGTTTGATCGGACGAGTTCATCTCCTTGGGGTTGTGGTGTTCTTTTGTCGGAAGAAGGATGCGCGGACCGACTTTCGTCGATTACCGTCCATTGAATAAAAGACAATCAAGAACAAGTATCCACTTCCCAACATCAATGAGCTTTTCGAGCAACTCAAAGGTGCTAGTTCTCTAAGCTTGACCTTCGTTGGGGTATCATCAGTTGCATTAGTGAACAAGATATTCCCAAGGCGCATTGGAACAAGCTTTGGTTCTTATGAATATCTTTCATGTCTTTCGGCCTTGTCAATGCTCCTCCAACATTCTCTCGGATGATGAACTTCATATTCAACCCCTACACCAATGAATTGTCTTGGTTATCTTGATGATATTTTGGTCTTCTCCAAGAATAAGAAGGATCATGCCAAACATTTGCGATTGGTGCTAGACAAGCTCAGTATCAATTCTATTAAGTTCTCCAAATGTGAATTTTGGCTTGATGAAGTGCTTTATCTTGGTCATATCATCTCCGCCAAGGGCATTTGATCCGAGAAGGTGTCCCAATTGTGAATTGGAACCTCCTCGGAATGTCAACGCTCTGATTTTCTTGGTCTTGCAAGTTATTGCGAAGATTCGTTGAGAACTTCTCCAAGATTGCAAAGCCTCTTTCCAACCTCCTCGGAAGCATGTAAGTATTGGTCCCGGTGTGGCGTTGCTTTCAATACCCTCAAAAGAAACTGTCACAGCTCTTCGACTCCTCTGATGAATCCAAGCCATTTGAAGTTTTTTGATGCTTCTCTTCAAGGTTCGGTTTGTGTTAATGCAAAGAAGAGAGTTGTGGCTTATACCTCTCGATTGAAGCCCAGAGAAGAACTACCCCCTCCGATCTTGAGTTGGCGGATTGTCCATGCATTGATTACGTGGAGACATCTCTTGTTGGGAAGGAAAGTGGACATTTTCCGATCACAAGAGTCTCAAGTACATCTTCACTCAGCCCAACCTCAACCTCGGCGACTCGATGGGTGAAATGATTCAAAGTACAACCCAAGTATTGAAATACTCGGCAAAGCCAATGTCATTAGATGCTTTGGCGGGAAACTTCTTTGATCTAATCCTCAAGCCCTTTCGCGGATCTGTGAATCTTTCCATAAGCTGAATCTTCAAGTTGTTCCTCAAGGCTTTCTTGCCAACCTCATAGTCTCTCCTACTTTGGAAGATCAGATTGTGAGGCTCAACTTCGGATACCATGGTGAAAAAGGTGAAGCGTGGTATCGACAGGGCATTTCAAGTACAAGTGCTTCCGTTGATGAAAAACCTTTCTTTGAGGACGGATTTGGTTCCTAAGGGTGATTTGAAAAGTCATTATGAGCAGGGCTCACAATTCGCTTCTATCCATTCATCCTGGAAATCGAAGATGTACCATGACTCAAGCATCATATTGGTGGACTCGAATGGGCGAAAACTCAATTGTGAATGAGTGTGATGTCTGCGGAGTAAGCGAACACCAAAGACCGTGGTCTCCTTCAACCTCTTGCTATTCCGAATGGAAGTTTGATCATATTGAAATGGACTTTGTTGGCTTTCCAAAGTCCAAGCGTGGAAATGATGCTATCTTCGTTGTCATTGACAAGCTTACTAAAGTGGCTCATTTTCTTCCTATCAAAGAATCCATCACAGCAGCTGGTTGGGGCTATACACCTCGAGATTGTCTCCTTGCGGCATTCCACAAGTGATCTCTTTTAGACCGTGGCAGCATCTTTACCTCAAGTTTTGGGATTCTTTTGAAGGCCATGGCCCAACATTCGTTTCATTTCCATCCTCAAACAAGTGGCCAAGTTGGGGTAAATCAAATTCTTGAAGATATGCTCGGGGCTTGTGTCATTTCCGGTATGAAGTGGGAAGATTGTCTTCCATATGCGAGTTCTCCTACAACAACAGCTTCCAAGCGAGTTGGGCAAGGCCCCATTGAAATTCTCTATGGCAGAAAGTGCGTACTCCTCTCAATTATGCAGGACTGAGCGTAACTTCTTGGCAATGACTTGATCCGGAAGCGGAAGAAATGTGCCAAGTCATTATTGAGAATCTCAAAGCGCCAATCGGCGCGGAAAACTATTATGATGATAAGCACCGTGATGTGGCTTTTGAAATGGAGACCATGTCTACCTCGCGTCTCTCAATGAAAGGCACTTTCGTCGCCCGGTATCAAAGGGAAGCTTGCCCCTAGATCGTGGGTCCTTTCAAGATCATTGGGAAAAAAGGATCTGCCTATCAAAGCTTCCATCCAACTTTGCAAGCGTGCGATGTGTTCCGTGTCAAGCTTCAAGTGCTTCAAGACTCTGA
Source organism: Aegilops longissima (assembly GCA_021605205.1). Lineage (NCBI taxonomy): Eukaryota > Viridiplantae > Streptophyta > Magnoliopsida > Poales > Poaceae > Aegilops > Aegilops longissima. The sequence continues at coordinate 42,060 of JAHIAM010001610.1, forward strand.
GCACTATCAACGAAGAGATTGACCTTCAGAAGATCTCTCTATCATGCACCCGTTGCTATTCTTGAAAAACCAGCCAAGACTGCAACAAGTCAATCAAATTCCTGAAAGGAAGTGGTCACACCATTCCGCCGAGAAGCTACGGGGGCGAGGATCACCTCCGTTCGAATATCGGAGTTCTTTGGTCCTAGATCTGGGGCGAGATCCTCTTGTGTGGTGGAGTGTTGTAACACCCGGAAGTAACTTTCCATATTTGTAACTCCAACTCTTGCCATTTTCGGCATTGATATAATACCCTCCGTGGTTGGGTTTTCTCCTTTTTGCATTTTTCATGTCATGCATTTTATATTATGTCATCATGTGCATCGCATTTGCATACGTGTTAGTCTCATGATTCGAGCATTTTTCCGTTGTCCGTTTTAATCCGGCACTCCTATCTCCCCGGCCCCTTTTCGTTTTTCCGTGCGGGTATTAAACCTTCTCGAAATGGACGAGGTTTGTCTAGTGGCCTTGGTAAACCACCCGTGACCACGGTCAAGTTTGGTCATTTGGAGCTCGTTTGGTACTCAGCGGTTAACGCACTCTAAAAGGCCTCTTTTAAGTTGCAGCCAACCCCTCAAAAAGCCCAATAACCCATCTAAGTCACTTCCATGCTCTCCGTCGTTCGATCCGATCGGTGGACTTCACCTCATTTGGACCTCTAGCTCCCTCTATGCCTATTTAAGCAAACCCCTCCCGTCAAATTCCGGATCAAATTCCCCGCCCCTAATTTTTCCTCTCCGCGGGCTCCCCGCCGCGGACCGTCCCCGCCCTCGTCCAATCACCCGCCACCTGTCCGGCCGCCCCCCGCCGCCGCCCAGCGACCAGGCGGGCGCGCTTTGGGCCGCCGCCTTCCCGCGCCCCGGCCCCCTCGCCCGCCCGCCCTCCCGCCGCCACCCGCCCCCGCCCCGCCGCGCCGCCCCCGCCGCCACCGCCCGTCCCCGCCACGCGCCCCCCCCCGGCCCCCGCGCCCGGGCCGCCCGGCCCCGGCGTCGTGCCCGCCACCACCGGATCGGCTGGCGCGTCCGCCTCGCCCCTCCGGCTCCGGCCGCCCGGCCTCCACCTCCCGCAGCGTCCCCGATCCGGGATCGGCCTGGAGCCGTTGACCTCTTCCCCCTCACTTTTCTTCTAAGTCCTAATCTCTTTTATTTTGTGCATTTTCAACGTGCTAAACCTTGCATCCGTAGATCCATTTTGCGTGTATAATATGTCAAAATGTCGCCTCGAAAAGTGATCATTTCATTCATTGCATCATTTTCATTTGAGCTCATCTTGATGCCCGAAATGCTGTTGAAGAGTGCTATGTGATGTTAGTTTTGATTTTATCGAACTTGCACTTTGTTATTTTGCCATGATTATTGTGTGCACCCTATGAATTTGAGTCCTACATGTGTTTTGTAAATGCCATGCCATCTTTCCAGGGTGTATGCCATGTATTTTTGATCTATGTGGTGACTAGCACAAGCATGCAAAGTAGGTGTCCTGATGTTGCTGATTTCAGCCCTTTTGCTGATTTTGATGCCATGTTAACTTGATGATAAGAGATCTATGCAATTTGAGATACTTCAGTAAGGGTGTTTTGTAAAGCATGTCTTGCTCTATCCATCCATGCCTTTGTTTTCAATTATGGGATGCCATAGCTTGAGTCAATCGAGCTCTACTTTTGCTATCAAATGTTTCCTGGCAGATTGTATCGTGTTATTCAATTTTGCCTAGCTTGTTGTGGTTGATCCATGTATGCTATGTTATTGTTCTTGCCATGTATGTCTTCTATGTCATGTCTTATTGATGTATGTATGCTTAGTTTATCATTTGAGGCTCTGTGGTGAGTGCATTGAGCTTGTAAACATGCCTACTCGTTATCAGTTTTGACATGCCATGTTGCTGAATCTGTTATCGAAACTTTCAATATTGACATGGGTGTTACTATATTTTCTAGTCCTTTTTGGCTTATGGTCAGTAAGGGACTTTTGATCTATGCTTTGAGTAGATTCATGCCAGGCCTTGTTTTGCTATTTTAAGTTCCTGTAGCATGTAGTTTTGTTGCTCTGAACATTGCAACCTGATGCTGTTTTGCCATGTCAGCCTGATATTTTGTGCACTTTTGCCATGCGTTGTTTGGACCTGTTATGATGTGAACTAGCCGTAGCTCAGTGCTCATCTTTTGTCGAACATCTTGTGTAGATCACTGCCATGTGCTTTGTTGATACGTTTGGGTGCAGTAGCTTAATTATTTTTGCTTGCTAAGTGGCATCATGCTGTTAATGGCAGATTTGCGCCATTCTTGTTTTGCTTGTCATTTCAAACCGTGCATCCGATTCGGTGATCTTTATATCGATTTCAACGAAATCATCTCATCTTTCAGTGGCATGCTTGGTTTGCCAAGTTGATGCCTGGTTCATCATTTTCCTTCCGGGCGCACATAAGCATTGCATATCGCATCCGCATATCATGTCTTGTTTTGCATCATGTTGATTGTGCATTGCACCGTGATTTATTATGGTTCCTTTGTTTGTGTTGTTGCTTTGGGTAGAGTCGGAGGCAGTGCGTGAGCGAACCTGTTGAGAAGCGCTTTCGAGGATCAAGCTTTCGACAACTCTTAGAACATTGACGAGCAAGATGACCATACCCTCGAAATCACCTCTATCTTTGCTATGCTAGTTGCTCGCTCTTTTGCTATGCCTATGCTGCGATGCCTACCACTTGCTATATCATGCCACCCATATTGCCATGTCAGCCCCTAACCATCCTTTCCTAGCAAACCGTTGATTGGCTATGTTACCGCTTTGCTCAGCCCTCTTATAAGCGTTGCTAGTTGCGGTGAAGCTGAAGTTTGTTCCTTGTTGGAACATGGAGATGTTGTTCCTCTTTGGAACATGTTTACTTGTTGGGGATATCACAATATATATCTGCTAATTAATACATCTATATACTTGGGTAAAGGGTGGAAGGCTCGGCCTTATGCACAGTGTTTTGTTCCCTCTTGCCACCCTAGTTTCCGTCATACGGTGTTATGTTCCTTGATTTTGCGTTCCTTACGGTTGGGTGATTTATGGGACCCCCTTGACAGTTACGCTTTGAATAAGACTTCGTCCAGCAACTTGGGGCATCTTCGGTTGCCGTACGTAGTGTTCATCCGGATGTGCCTACGAGAGCGAGATATGTGCAGCTCCTATCGGGATTTGTCGGCTGTCAGGTCGGCTTTGCTTGGTCTTGTTTTATTGCTTTGTCGAAATGTCTTGTAGTCGAGATTCGAGATTGACGGGTCTTCGGTAGAAGAATATCCTTCGTTGACCGTGAGAGCTTATAATGGGCTAAGTTGGGACACCCTGCGGGTAATATCTTTCGAGAGCCGTGCCCGGTTATGAGGCAGATGGGAATTTGTTAATGTCGGTTGTAGAAAACCCAAAGTTGACCTCAAATAAAATACACATCAACGGCGTGTGTAACCGTGATGGTCTCTTCTCGGCGGGCCGGAAGTGAACGCAGTGTTGGAGTTATGTCGGCGTAAGTAGTTCAGGATCACTTCTTGATCGCTATTAGTTTCACGACCGTGCTTTGCTCCTCTTCTCGCTCTCTTTTGCGATGTAGCCACCATATATGCTGGTAAGCCTTGCAGCTCCTCTTTACTACCTGTCCTTCCTATTAGCTTAAATAGTCTTGATCTGCGGGTGTGAGATTGCTGAGTCCCGTGACTCACGAGATACTTCAAAACAGTTGGAGTTCCGGCGAGGCCGGTGCGAGGTGACTCAGCGAGCTCAAGTGGGAGTTCGACGAGGCGTGGTCGTTACTATGTCTCTTTCGGATGATCAGTAGTGGTGCCCGGTTGGGACGATTGAGGATCTGTGTAGCATTTGGGGTATCTTCTTTTATTTTGGTTCCGTGGTCGGACCTTGAGTGTACTCTGAATGATGGATGTTTATTTGGAGTGCTTGTGTGAAGTGGCTTGTAAGCCAACTATGTACCTTTCTCCCTTAATTGTTACATGGGTTGTGTGAAGATTACCTCACTTGCGACATTGCTTTCAATGCGGTTATGCCTCTAAGTCGTGCCTCGACCGTGGGAGATATAGCCGCATCGGCGATACACTACTTGGCGCGGAGGAGGCGCCCCGGCAGGCTCGTTCGGTCAGCGTCGGGCTCGGCCTGCTCCTCCTCACGGCGAACTCCTCTCGATTAGCAAGGCTTGCTGCCTCGGCTACCTCTGCCTCCTCGGCGGAGAACCCAAACACGCCCGGCGGCAGCTCTGCCGCCTCCTCCAACCTTGTGGCGTCTGCGCCATCTCTTGCTTTCGGTGGTGTCGCGGGTGAGCCGCTTACGCTTTCGTCGCCGGATCGGCACTTCTTCCAAGTTGTCGAAGAACTACTGCGATGTCGTCGGCGGGCTCCTGCCAAGTTGGAGCGATTCCATGGGAATCGCTGGCAGCATCATCGCGCGGATGCGGTCAGCGATGAGTTGTTGCACAAGCACGACTCCTTCGACAACATGAACCACTCGGGGTGATCGCATCGAGGCTTGAACAGCTCCGCAGCATAGCATCCAGCTCCAAGGCGGTAAAATTCCAGTTGAGGCCGGACGCAGCCTCATGATGTCTGCCGCGTTTTGGAACTCCCAGGCAGGCCTCCCCTCTCCTGCAAAGGCGCAATGCGGCGAAGGAAGTCAGCGCCAACAGCTCCTACGGTAAGCCCGGCATGCACGGCGCGAGGATCCGGAGTCACGGCAATCTTCAACTTGGCATCCTCCGGGCAAGTTGCTCCAACAGCACTATGGGAGTTTGGCGCGAGGCGGTAAAGGCTGTGGCTCCTCCTCTATAATCCAACACCAATCGGCTCTCCACTCCTCCCACTTGCTGCTGGCTCTCCGTCAAGATATGCTTCCTTCTTGCCGATCACGGAGATCCATGCAATCCCTCCGACAGCGGCTCTCCTCTCTCTCGCGGGGCATGAAGTAATGGCGGAAAAGTGCTACATTTGGGTGGACCCGACAAAGTTCTCGCGAGGTGTGCAAACTGCCATGGTGAGGGCGGCGTTGAGGGTGAAATCAAGGGCGGAGGCCATATGTGTTCATGACATCATAAAGAACTTCCGGAAAAGTGGGCGAGCCCGATGGAAAAAGCGCAAAGAAAGGGTACCAGCGGAAACCTTCTCGGATGTGGCGGAGATCACCCTACGTCTTGTAGGTGCGCCAGCGTCTCCGTCGACGAGAAGAGGTAGTACAGCTCGCATCTCCTTCGGTCGAGCGGGGATCGAAGAGGCCCTCCTTCCAGCGCCTGCGAGCGCTGCGCCTCGGCCGACTTCACCCTTTGCCCTTGTCGACTTTGAACCATGGCGGAGGTGGTGGAGAATCCGGCGTTGGTGGCACCGGTGGCAATGGGGAGGCGGGCGTCGCTCTCTTTGGACTTGAGAAGAAGGGGGCGGCGGTGGTTTTGTCTTGACTGCAATGGCAAGTGGGCGTCCTGCCTGTTCCCCCTGCTTATAAGGAGGAGAGGAGGCGGCGTTCGATTTTCCCACTAAAAGCCCCACGATCTCTCCCACGGCGCCACGTCCGGAGCGTGCCGTTCGTGGGGGCGTCTTTGAGTCGAGCGAATAACTGCGCGATCTAGGCGGCGTGCCCGTGCCTGTTTTGGGCCTGGCCCATGAGCTTCGGCGCCGTGTGTGCCCGAGCCGAGGCTCTGTCGGTGTACTACGTAAGGGTACCCTAGTACCCCGAACTTCGTGCTGCGTGCGATTGCAGCACCCGTGGCGAGGGCTGGCCTCTTGAGCGCCAAGGTCCTCCACGGCTCCTTTGGAGCCATTCAAAATTCAAAGTAATCAAGGCCCGGCAAGAGAGCTTGCGGAGAAGACCTCAAGGCACGAAGAAACAAGGCCCGGCAAGAGGAGCTTGCCGGGAAGGCTGAGTGGCGACAAGCTCCCGGCGCGACAAGGATTACCGCGGCAAAGGCGCTTGTCATGACGAGCAACCTCTCTTCATCTCCGCTCCAGCTCATCCGCCAACATGTCGCCATGGGGCTTTCCCGAACCAGCGTGTCAAAGGGCTGTGCAGCGGGGGAAGCAGCGATAGCGGCGACAAGCTACCATCATGGTGAGCGGGCGCCCGCGGTCCTTTGCCATTGGCGCTAGGGGGGCATTTATTACTCTTGTCCC